>CAUG01000263.1:0-22486 GCA_000442785.1 Papiliotrema flavescens NRRL Y-50378
TACGACCTTATCCGACACCCTCACTACCCTTGGGTTCGGGTCGTAACAGGTGCTCACAGAAAGTTGTAGAATGTGGCAGAGACAGTGACTGATATTGAAGCTGATAACAGCAAGACAATTGGCAGGGTGCAACCATCTCGTCAGCTGCCTTGTTGAATAACAAGCACTTTGAGATGTACAGCATCTGGACCTGGCCATCTGCACAGATGGACTACTTACGCAAAACTTTCCAGCATGCTGCAGTCCCAAAGGCTGGCCAGGACTGGACACTTGTGCTTGTTATCACCTGTGAAGCAACACATCAGCGGGATACACAGACACTCTTGTTTGAACATACCATCAACATACCTCACAGTGAGGCTGTAATGCTATGAACAGGCCTTGATTCTGCCAAGTTCAGGTCATATAAACAATGCATGAGGCCCAAAGGCCTTGAAATGTACTGAGAGCAAAAGGGTTGAAAAAAAGGCATCATGCACACAATGAGATTGAACCACCAATTCCATCCCAACAGCAAAGTGGGAACATATGGAGTAGGCTTCATTGATTGTCAAAGGACCAGCGCCTTCCTGCGGCCATGTACACCAGGCGAGTTGCGTCTTGCTGTGTCGACAAGTTGGCATGTCTCTTCCGCCCTGGATCCACCGTTGTGGCTGGCTCCAATGCTCCGTTCCACCTCTGATGGCATGTGGGTGGCTCAATATTGCAACCTGCCTTCACTGTAGGTCGATTCCAAAGGTCCCAAACCTGCGAGGCAAATGCGGGTGTAATCTTGATTGAACAACCTATGGACTCTCCCCACACAACAGCTTCTCTGGCCTGCTCTTGCATGAGTGGCCCCAATGCCTCCCTCAGCTTGGTCTCAAGATCAAGGCAGAGACTCTCGTATCTGGCCTTGAAGTTCTCAAAATGGGTGTCAAGTGAGGCTTTCAATCCAACAAGTGTGGGATCGCCGTCAGGCAGATCAAAGTTGGCCATCAGGCTCAGGACCTTGCTGTCATGTCCGCAACGGCTTGTGTCGATGCCACGGATCAAATGATAGTTCAGGACAGTGTTGATCTGTGAAAGACATCCCAAGCTGGAGATCATCAGCTTTGCTCTCTCCTCCATGACGATGTAGTTGAAGCTGCGCTTTGTCACGTCCTCTGACACACCCATCACTGACTGTTGGGGAGGTGTCTCCCAAGATTTGTCTCCCAGTATCCTGATGACTGTGGGTCTGAGTGAAGGCACCTGCATCGTCTTTGGCAACTTGGAGTGGCATGTCTGTATCTGCTCCATCCGCTCTTCCTGCTAGGACTCAATGTTCTTGCAATGTTGCTCATCTTCAATGTTCCCCCTTGACTTGAGGAATGTCTGGAAATCGCCTTGCTCCACGTATTTGTTGCATAAAGCACGCAGTTCTTCAAAAGTCTCAAGAGGATCATGCACAGGGGTCTCAGTTGCGGTTGGTTCAATGATGGAAGCTGGCAATGAGGGAGACACTATGCTAATTGAGGTGCAGACTCACAAGCATCAACCGACATCACAGAAGGGGTAGCAATGGTTTCTGAGCCATCGCTCAGGGGTTCAATGTCACAAACACTGGCCTGTGCCATTTAATGTCAGTAAGGTACTTGAGCAGAAGTAGGCAATAATTGAATTTGCGCGGCGGGTCAGTAGTTCAGTGTGTGGGAATGCCGTAAAGCGTCACTCGCTCTGGGCACCATGATCTTATACCTCTACACTCCACCTTTACTCCAGCAAGCGCTGAGGTTATGGTTGGAGTACTTGCGTAAAGGAGGGCATCTGCTATTGCCATAACGCCAACAGAACTTTGAAGAATGTGGCGGCAAGCTCTTGCAATTGGCAACGGCTGTTTATTTGACCATAGACATAGTTTTAGGACTAGCAGGGGCTACAGATCCACATATGGGCTACAATGCTCGCTATGGCACGTAGGGGGTTTGTAACATAAATTGTGCGCAGCAGGACTGAGTTGACTGCCCCCAGAGGCGGTGCGGTGACCTTTGGCAAATATCCGCAGGTGGTCAAGTACAAAGTTGATGCCGAGCGGACTGCATGAGCAAGCTCAGATCAACATTACCACCTTCAACGTCCAACAGTCGCTCAAACGGGCTTTGAGCAGCCTCTCGGAACCACGTGTCTTGGGAGGCATCGATGAACCGGTTCATGCGTCCTCGACTAAGTGACATCTCGCTCATCTACGGATCCAGAATCCCAAGCGCGGGCGCGACACTGCTCCTCTGAGCGTGTATCTCCGCCGGACTGAGACCCCACCCAAGCGCGTGCAACCCCCACACAACAGCCGAGAACTCCGGATGAGCCCCAAAGACCGACCGCTGCGCCCCGACCCAGCCGGTCGAATACTCGGTGGCAAGCCAGTTCTGCCCCACCAGCAGTACCAGCCCCCAAGTCCACAGCCACCCGCCGATGCCGCGTACTTTTCGGCCCGTCCAACGGCGGAACGTGCGTTCAGCGATGCATCCAGCTCCGTTCACCAGGAAGAAGACCATATACGGATACACGATCAGGCGGTTCTGGCGGGGATAGAAGATGGCGACGTGGTAGAGCCCCGAGATGATGAAGATGGCGAGGAGGTGGATTGAGCTGGGGAGTCTGGCGAATGGACTTGCAGCGACGATGAGGAAGTGCTGCGGTGTCAGCCGTCGTCATGGCGTGTGCGCTCCCGCTTGATGCTTGGTGGTTGAAGCTTGGTGGTACGATGTACCATAGAAAGCGTTCGAGACTCCCAATCGCCCGTCACTTACCCGCAACAGCTGGTGCCATCTCCTCCCCCAGAGCTCGTTCAGGCTCGTCGCCTTGAGCGGCCAGTCTGCCAGATCGGGCCATTCCTCCGGTATCCACACGCCACTGACGATCCCAAGAAACGCCAGGAGATGATGCGGCGCCGTCATGCCAAAGTGGTTCTGCGCACCATACGCTGCCGCAAGTCCTGCCCGGATGACCCGCACCGGAACCTCGAACGGCCCCATAGTCGAGAGCTCGCTGACCCATACGTCAAAATCTCCCCCGACGTATTCGCTCGACCCGAACGTGTCAGGCGCAAGGCGGAAGGGGATGTAACTTGATAAGTCAATCAGGACGAAGCCCAGAACCGCCCAAGAGAGATGATGCAGCGCGGCGCGGGTGCGCGCGCTGGACAATGTACGGCGGCTGGAAGAAGGGTAAACCCGTAGCGGAGGGGATAAGCCTACGATGTTCACTTGGCGAAACGCGTTGAGCGCAAGGTTTATAGTCTGGAAAACTCGGCTGGCGCGAGGGGCAGGATATCGCGGCGAACGCGGGAGAGGATGGTAGTGGACCGTGCCGTCGGCGAAAGCCCAGTAAGTGCCGAATCCCAAGATCTGCATGGTCAGCGATCGGATGCTGAGACAGCCGCTACAGGGCTTCGTCTCGGGACCTGTGAGAATGCTCCGGAGGCGGAACTGACGCTTGGGATCTTGGTGTCAGCGCGACTCAGCAATACATCATCGCGTCGAGATTGAGTGCGAACAGACTCACGCTCAAGAAAGCGACCACGAGTCCGTCCACTACAGTCAGCTCGATTCGGTGGCTGTCGAACCGTGAAAGCATGCACACGTACCAGGGCTCAGATACATTGTCGGGATCGACCACAGCAGGCAGACCACACCTACAGACCATATCCCGACACGCCATGGTCTCGTCGAAGGAACATGCGCGAGAGAGGCGAGGGCCAGCGGGGTGCTCCCCATCAGGGCGAGGACCAGCTTGGGTGTGGGCATGTTGGTTCGAATAGCCGCTACCTCGATGGATGATTGAGCCGCAATGATGAGACCGGGGACTGTACCCGAGTGAGTGCCTTTTGATGTCCGATATTCAGAGAGAGGCCGTCGGCCCGCCGGCATACACGGCGATGAAGTCCTCCTTCACGCCGGGAGCCCGAATGAGACAGAACAATCCCCTGTCGTCGAGGACTCTGCTCTGATTCCCTATGGCCCATCCTGTTGATGTGTGTCATCAAGTGGTGAGGTATGAATGTCCACCTCCACTGTCGTCGGTCTCATTCACTTCGCCCCAATGCTCGCAGGGAGCACAAGGAAGCTATGCCACCTTTTCCTTCAGTATTGATCCATCTATTCTCGGTCTAAGCGATCCAGCTTGTTCTCAGAACGCCTTCTTTGTCTACAGGTCTAGGAAGGTTCTCGCATCGCGCCGCCTGGTGACCCAATCAGTCCATTGCGAACTTTCTATTCGCCCCTCTGCGCATAGATCTCCGCCGGACTCGGTCCCCACCCAAGAGCATGCACCAGTCCAATCACCATCGACTTCTCCGGTTCCTTAGTAAAGACATCCCGCATACAGCCCACCCAGCCCGAGCTATACTCCTCGTCCACCACCGGCTGCGAGATGACGTACAAGAACGCCTAAGTCCAGATCCAGCCCCAGACCCCACCGACGCGTCTGCCCGTGACCTCCCGGAACGTCCGTTCGGCAATACAAGCCAAGCCGTTGCCGATGTAAAAAACGAGGTAAGGAAATATGAAGAGGAGGCGAAAGACAGGGTAGTATATCAGGATGTGATATAACCCGGAGAAGGCGAAGATGGCGAGGATGTACAGCGGCCGAGGGAGTGGCTTGAGCGGCGCGCAGACGATGAAGTAGAAGTCCTGGTGGTCAGCGAGAGCATGTCACACTCACGGCTCATCCAGTCTAATGACAGCTATCTGGGTGAGAAGAGACTCACACGCATGAGCTGGTGCCATCGCTTCGACCACAACTCGTTCAGGCTCGTGGCCAATACGGGCCACCTAGTCAAAGTCGGAAACTCTTCCGGGGTGTATATCCCGCTGGCGATGCTGAACATGGCAAACGCATGCCAGATCAGCGTGATCCCAAAGTGGGTCATCGAGCCCAAAGTGATGGTCAATCCGAGTCGGACTGCCCATGCGGGAACACCGTACCGCTCCCCGACGTCATGCGTGAACTCTGTGAAGTCTCCGGTCGGTACGCATGCCGTTGAGCCTAATGTAGTCGGCGCGAGCCGGAAAATTGGATACGACGACAAATCCAGCATGACGACGCCGACGAATGCGAAGAAGAGGTGGTAGAGCATCGCGCGGATGTACGGCATCGCGCCCGACCCCTTGTCGCGGCGCAATGGAGGCGAGAAGCCGGCGATGTTGACGTGTCGGTGCATGTTGTAGTACAGGTCCAGCGCCTTGAACGGCTTCCATCGCCGAAGAGCAGGGAAGAGCGGCTGGCGCGGGAGGGGGTGATTGACGGGGACGGCACCGGTGAAGGCCCAGTACAGGCAGGAGCCGAAGATCTGTGAGTCAGTCGTGGGTAATACAAGCATGAGTAATTACTGCGTGGATTCCGAGAGAACGATCATATCGCAAAGCTCACCCATGTCATCTGCGGTCAGCTATGTACGCGCGGGATGTGCGACGTGTACACTCACACCAGGTGTACCGATTCGGATCTGGAAGACTGATGATCAGCACTGGGGATCTGTACCTGGTCTCTTTCAGACACTTTCTACTCACTCGGCCCGAGATCTACCGTGAGCCATGACCAGATGCAACACGAGGCCGCTATCAGCCATACGCCAATACGCAAGGGCCGATTGTTCGGGAACTGAGCGAGGTACGCAATAACGAGCGGTAGACCGAAAGTGCCGACGAGGACCGGGGTCGGAGTGGGCTGCTGGAGGGCGGCTTGCAGCTGCTGATACAGTGAGGTCTCCTTCATCTTGTTGAACGAGCTAAATGGTCGCGACCAACGTTGAATGGTGGAATGGGATGATTGGGTCGCATCCGCTCCACCTGGCGCCCAGGCGAGATACCCGAGCTGTCCGGATGGCCGGGATGCCCGAGATCTGAAACGGGGGGCTTTGGAAGGCCTGTGTTTCATGACGTGTCGTGTCCCTTCCAGAATTGATACTGCTAGATCCGGTCACGTGGCCATCTCGCGCGTTCGCCTCCACTGCTCCGGACCTGTCCACTGAATTTTGAACGTCCACACACCTGTTGGCCTACTAATCTCCTCTTGCTTTCGGATCAGATCACCTACTCATCTACCTAATCATCATGGCGGCCGAGGTCGAATCTGAGGCAGTCGCCCTCCCTGAATCGCTCGACGGTCTCAAAGCGCAAATCGCTCAATCATCGCACCTGCTCGCTTCGACGGGGCAGGCCGAATTATCTGCTCTCGCGTTGCAAGCGACCAAAGACATCTTCGAGCTTGGTACGTGGCGGCCTCCTCCCAACATATACTATCAGAAGAGCCTCATTTACAAGTCATGGCACTGACGACCAGGCCTCAGCAACGAGCCCCGCTCGCACCCGCACCTGCACCCTTTCCTCGTCTCCATCCTTCAACCGCCTTCCATCTCCCTCCGATCCAAGTCCAAGGCCAACACCAAAGCAACCGCCGAGGACGAGGCGGAGGACGCAGCAGAGGCGGACCCAACCGAGGTGCTGCCGTACACGCCGCTCACGGAGCTGACGACGTCTGGGCTGGACCACGAGCAAATATGGGCGCAGCTCGAACTCCGCGCAGAGGGGATCGTCAAGGTCGTGAAGGAGGTGGGGCCCGGCGAGCAGCCCGACCTGGATAACAGCGACATCGAAGTTGCGAGCGACGGGGAGGATAGCGAGGAGGACGACAGTGGCGAGGAGATGACGGAGGAGGAGTGGGAGCGGATGATGCAGGAGCACGGGCACGGGGACGACAGCGACAGCGACGAGGACGACGAGGACGATGAAGAGGGATTGGATCTGGGCAGTGATGAGGATGATGAGGGCGAGAGTGATGACGAGGAGAACATGATTCGATGGAAAGACGAGGACAGCGAAGAGGGCAGCGCGAGCGGTAGCGGTAGCGGCTCCGAGGACGAAGATGAGGATGAAGGTAGCGAAGACGACGAGGACGAGGACGTCAGCGACGAAATGGGATCAGACGAGGACATCGACATGGACGCTCTTGGTTCTGACGAGGAGCAAGAGGAAGATGACGACGACGATAAAGAGGCGCTGTTCGGCGCAGGCGATGCTGAGGACGACGACGATGACATGCCCGGTCCGTCATCCCGGCGCAAACGCCACCCTACGCTCGACGATGACTTCTTCTCCATTGACGAGTTCAACCGGCTCACGGAGGAGGCCGAAGCGGGTCGGCTGTCTAGTGGTAGACTTGGCGGCGAGGAGGATGAGGACGAGGATGATCTGGGCGATGTGGGAGCCGTGATGTTGCAGGCGGGTCCGGGTGATGACGACGGTGAGTTGCTCCCCTTGTAAGGCGGCGGGAACAGGTCATTGATGGCAGACATCATGTACAACGACTTCTTCGACACGCCGCGGGAGCTCCGACGCGCCGGCAAGCCGCCCGGCAGGAAGGACGACGGCGGGAAAGGTAAAGGAAAGGTCAAGGGCAAAGAGCAGGACAAGAAGGGCAAAGGCAAGGGCAAGGGCGTCTCGTTTGGAGAAGACGAGGAGATGGACGTCGATGCGGAGGAAGACGACGAGGGCGACGCCGCGGGCGAGGGCCGTGAGGTGATCGGACGATTCAAGGGGGACCTGTTTGACTCGGACGACGAGGACGACGGCGAGGGCGGCCAGAAGAGTGAGTCGCGGCGATGGACGTTGTCTAGCGTAGCGCTGACGCCAGCATTGTCAACGCACGAGAAGCAGCAGCTCGAGCTGGCCAAGCAGATTGCTGAGCTCGAGGGTCAGGCGATCGGGCCAAAAGACTGGACACTCCTTGGAGAAGCGACATCGCGGGCGCGGCCCGAGAACTCGCTCTTGGAAGAGGATCTGGACTTTGAACAGGTCGCCAAGGTCGTGCCTGTCATCACGGAGGAGCGGGTACAGTCGCTCGAGGACATGATCAAGAAGCGCATTATCGATGTGAGTGCTGAGCGATTGCACTGCTCATCAGTCAATCACGCTGACTGCAGAACAACTTCGACTCGACTGTCCGCGTGCGGGCGTACGAGCCCACGGCGTTCCTGCCCTCGCGGTACCTCGAGCTGCAGGATACGCAGTCGACGAAATCGCTCGCGCAGATATACGAGGACGAGTACACTGCTGCTGCGTCGGGGACGACGGCCAAGGATCCGCGGGACGAGAAGCTCAAGAAGGAGCACGAGGAGATTGAGCGTATATGGGGCGAGGTGTGCTACAAGCTCGACGCGCTGAGCAGTCTCAACTTTGTTCCCAAAGCGGTGAGTCGCGCGCGCGGTGTAATTCCCTGGCATCTCTTCCTGTCCCTAATTTATCACGGTTCTGCAACGCGAAAGTGTGAGCTAAGTCGCAGCCCAAGGCGCAGATCACGACGGTCGAGAACCTCCCGACCGCCTCGCTCGAATCGGCCCTACCGCCCAGCGCGGCCGCCACAACGCTGCTCGCGCCCGAGGAGATGTTCGCTCCCCCGACGGCGCGGGACCTGCTCGCGCGCTCGGAGCAGACGCCCGAGGAGGCGCACGCGGCGCGCAGCAAGCGCCGCAGGGAGAAGAAGGCCGAGCGGGCCAAGCTGGGCGATATGGCCGAGCTGTACGGCAAGAAGCGGCCGCACGGGGGTGTGAAGGGCGAGAAGGAGCGCGCGCTCGCCGGGCTCGTGAAGACGGGCAAGGGGGTTACGGTGCTGGGTAAGGGGGAGAAGGAGCGGGGCAAGGCTGCGAAGCGCGCGGGCGGCGCGGCGGGGACGGAGGACAGGGAGGGTGGGAAGCGGTTGAAGCTGTAGATGGCCGCTTTGGCTGGGAGGCGGGAAGAGGAGAGCGAAGGGAGCTGGAGGTGGGAAGCATGGAGGAGTCGTCATATCCTCTGAGTGCTCTGACCGAGATGATGCATTGTCTATCACGGCTGCCTGGCTGTATAAGAAGCGCGGTCTTGTCGAACCAGGCGCTGAACTGGCCGACCTGGGATGCGGTGTCCATCCCTTGAGGTGGTCACGGATAGATGTGTTCGTCACTCGTGCTAACGACACGCCTCGACACGACGCCATCACAGATCCAGCCCGGGCATGCCCTTTGACCCCCAAGCAACGCAATAATGGCCCAATACCAGCCGTAACTCCTCGATCTCGTCCAGGAATTCCAGCTTGGATATCCTGCGAGTCAGCGTATGCTTACGAGACGTCCAGCAGGATGTCACACGGGCCAGTATGTTAGGCTCTCACTGCCACGGCGAGGCACCAAGACTCAAGCTGGGAAATGGAGGGTGGGGTAGGGGTCGGCAAGGACAGACCTACCGGACCAGCTCGGCGGGATCGATGACCTCCTGACGTATCTCCCACAGGCTCTTCGCTCCGCTGAGATCGAAAACGCCAGGGCCGAGTGCGGGGTCGACAAAGCGCCGTGTTTGGGATGTAACGTCGGGGAAGGGTTCTGAGCCGGGCAGGCTCAGTCCGCGGGCCTGTAGTTCAGCCGCTTGCATTCTTGCTTGGCCGTTCGCTTCCAGTATGGAAGAAATAGCGGGGCAGGTCGCTAGGGATGAGGGTAGAATGGTCACGCACCGCCAGATTCCGCCGCATGACCTGCCCGAACGTATCTCTGCACATCAGCCGTCGCACCTCGCCGCTCGACTGCACGTCGAACGAGCACGGGTTTCAAACCCACGTCAAGCCGCACATCTCGTACACGACGCCCACCGCGCGGGGGAATGTGCAGCCAAACCAGCGGATTATCTCCTCCGACGTCCGCGGCGTCATATAGCAGAAGACGCACTCCGCGATGAACAGCACGGGCTTGGTCGTGTCCAGGAGCGGGAGGAGGGCATCGGACAGGGAAGCGGAGGGCGAATGGCGCAGGTCGAGCGGGATGAGCGCGTATGTGCTCGAGAGGAGGGATGAGCCTGACTGGGCGATGGTGTATGGTTTGGAGGGTGCTATGGAGGGCGGCGACATTGACGGGACGGGCGTTGTGGGTTGGGATGGCGCACCAGACGGGCCGGGAGAGGAGCGGTCGGAGCTAGAGCCGAGATGTGTCGCTAGAGGAGTGCTGGTTGAAATGCTTGGTAGGGTAGATTCAGAGGCGCTTGAGGGCGGGAACGAGCTGGAGCCAGCCGTCGCAGCCAGCTTTGCCGACAGCTTGGGCGAGCGCGCTATCCGCTGAGCTTTCAACGAGGTCAGATGTGGAAAGTCAACCTCGACATAACGAGCTATCCGTGCGCCCTTGTCCTGCGATCAGCTCTCACTCCTTCTTGGGCGGACGGCCCAGCCAGCCGACAGCATCTGGAGCAGACACTGCCTAGTTGGCCTGTCGGGAAAGCAAGACCAGACGGATCAGTGGTTCTCTCCTCGCCTTCCCCGTTGCTTCTGCGTCTTCTCCCAGCCCACCTTCCTTGCCCAGTCTCCTCTTCACCCACACAGCGAGACGCGAACCCAACTCACCCGTAACCGCCAGAACCGACTATCGCTCCCCGCCCCGAGGCTGACCACCTGCCCATCTCCGCCCGCGCAGACCAGAAACCGCTCCACCAGCAGGTCAAGCGCAAGCGTCCGGTGGTGCGTCCCGACATTGATCAGCGGGGCTTTGCGCGCCGAGCTGGGTCCAGGCCCGGGGCCGGGGCCGGGGCCGAAGTGCGTCGCGTCGCGCGGAGGCTTGTACAGGAGCGTGGTGTATGGGTCGGACAGGTATCCGAGGGTGATCGCCGAGCTGGCGTCAGCGGGCCTGGCGTCGAGATTGCCAGAGTCTCCTCATGTCGGAGGCAGGATGTCAGAGCAAGGGATCGCCCCAACTCACAGCCTCGAGGCGGCCGCGTCGTCGTCGGTCGAGCGGATGGCATCGTCCGGGTCGGTGTTGCTCCGCGACATCGCGGAGTGTTGGCACGCTCTCGCTGCTGCTTTGTACGGATCCACACTCGGAGGTCGAACGGTGTTCGTCTACGCTATTGGACCCCCAGAACGATACAAGGGACAGTTGCGGTCGGGGGTGCAGATCAAGAAGCAAGAAGCAAGAAGCGAGAAGCTAGACTGAAGGAGGGTCTATGGTTCATCGCTGAAAACACGCCCTCGTCAACTGGTCAACCTCCACCCGGACAACAAGACAACATCCACGCTCCTTCCGCGTGGCGCGTTACACTCTACATCCGCTCCATAAGAGCCTTGGCCATGACGAGGAATCAAGCCATCGCACAAGGTATAGACGTATGCGGGTTACAAGATATACTATGTGTATTGTGTGGTGGAAGGCTGTGCTCGTACAATCTACGTCCTACTGTACACACAAGGACTTGAAGATGGTCTGGTCGTTCCGCGGCTATCGTCGTAAGGCATCTGGCGGAAGATGCGCGCTCGTACACAAGCCCACAACGTCTCGTGTCATTTCGTCTCCCTATCCGAGTCATGTCGTTGCGCCTCATCTCGTTACATGTCGCTTCGGGTCGTCATGCGTCGTCTCGCCGTCATGTCGTCAAGTCCCTCTCGCGCTGTGTTCGCTGCCACTCGTCCCCTCCAGAAACATGCCGTCCAGCAGTCCTGTCTGGCCCATTCGAAGCTTCGAGGCGGGACGATCCCAAGGACGTGGCCTGCCAGTCCGCCCGCCGCGCAGGCGCCTAGCCCATCTCCATCCCCGCATGGTCCTCCCCGCCAGCGGGCAAGAGCGCATCAAACGGCCCTCGCATGAGCCCTCTCAGCCCAGCGCTAGGCAGCGCCTCATCCATATCCTCGTTTCTCTCCCACCCACTTGCACCACCGCCACCACCGCCACCCCCTTCTACACCTCCACCGCCTACCCGTCGAACCCGCCCGTCTTCAGCGTGGGGCGAGCGCCCACCCTCCAGGCCCAATCTCGCCAACTCCGACACACCCGGCATGCTCCCCAGGCTCGGCGCATTCCCCATCGCGCCTCCCAAGCCCAAGCTCGATCCCAGCGGACCGGGCCCGTTTCCCAGTCCCGGTCCAGCAGGCCGCCAGGTAGGCAACGGACTTAGTGACAGCTGCGGGCGATGGTTCGTACGCGGCGAAGCCGAATACGAGGCGGAAGGCTGCGAGTGCGAGTGTGAGTGCGAGTGCGACAGAGCATGGGAGTACGGCGAGGTGGAGAGGCTCCCGCGGCGTTCGAGCCGGCTAGCAAAGAGGTTGATGTTGGTTTTACTGGGGGTGCGGGGCGAGCGGGAGAGGGTGTGCATGTGGGCATGAGAGAGGCTGTTGGGGGCGTATAACGCTGCATGTGGAAGCGCCGGGGCGAGCGGCTCGATCTTGAATGCGGGAAGGGAGAAGCCCGCTTGGTAGACCCCCGGCGAGACAGTCTTGGGCGAGGGGTCGTCGCGGTGCTCATCGTGGCCGTGTCCGTGTTCGCAGCAACGTCCACTTTCGTGCCCGTCCCCCTGACCGTGTTGTTGCCCGCAGCCACACCCGTACTCACGTCCAGCGCGGCCATACTCGTGGACTTCCGGTGAGGCATCAAGCGGACCGCTCTGTTCCCCGCCAAAGGCCGACCCGACAGGCGACACATACACCGGCTCATGCGCGCACTGCTGACCGTGCGCGCCCACACCGCCACTTCCCCTTCCGCTTCCACCACCACTCTCACCTCCCCTTCCGACCGGGGCAAAGTCGCTCGGCAGGCTCGCAGGAGATCCACCCAAGATCACCCGACCAAGCATGTCCCGCCCAGCCGGGGGAGGCACGATCGCACCCGTAGCGAGGTCAGTCCACCCGCGGCGAATCCAAGTCGTCGGGTCGTCCGGATCGTAGGTGGGAGTCGCCCCGCCCGTCCCGCGAAGTGCGGGCTCGGGAGTGTCCGCATCCGCTGTGAGTGCGCGCTGATGAGCGCCATGAGCATTTTGCGCACCGTGTGCGTCGTGGTCGTCGTGACCTTGCCCATGGTGGTGGTTCGGGCACTCGTGCTCGTTGTCGAGGTCCATCCCGCCGTGGGCACATTGAATAGGCGAGACCGAATAACCGGGAGCCCACGCAATCGGCGCGAGTGGGCTATCGGGCGAAAAGTCTCCGCTGATCATCGCTGATGGAGGCTCGCCCTGGACGCTGCGTGTACGAATATGACCTTGGCTGATACGCAGCTCGGGGGAGAAGCCGTGGATGTTCGCTGGGGCGCTGGCGGGCGTGGCGCCGGGAGGCCCTCGGGAAAAGTACGACGGCGCCGAGAAGGCAAACGGAGAGGCGAGAGTCGGCCCGCCTGATCCGGCAGGAGCAGCCGGGGCGGCGATGGGCCGTCCCGCCAAGCCAAAGTACGCGCCCGCGCTGGGATCAGTCACGCTCGTACTGCCAATGCCGAGGTTGCCGAACAATCCCGGGTCTTCGGGCGAGGACGAGTAAGGGTACGGCGACGCGTGCATACCGGACTGCGTGTTGCCCTGCGGATGCGGCAGCGCGGGGATCGCGAAACGACCCATGTTGAACGCGAACGCCGGCGGCTGGCCGAACACGGACGGCTTGTGCTCTTCCACGTCGGGCAGGAGGTGCGTTGCGTACGGATCGGGAGGAGACGGGTGGAGACCGCCAAATGACGCTTCGGACGATGTGGGCGAAAGCCCAGGTGTGGGCTCGTGGTACGCCGTCGTGCTCATGATGCTCGCGCGGCGTTTGGCGGCTTGGGAGGGGCGCGGCGGGACACGGCGCTTGAAGCCTTCAATCTCGTCGCGATCGGACGAGCGGCGGAGGAACGGGTGGGCTGCCATCAGCGCGGGCGATGGATTGGAAGCAAGGCCAAAAGAGGGGATATGAGCAGCGCAGGAGGCAGTAGTGTGTGAGTTTGTTTGGTCGATGCTCGTTGACGAGAGGGAGACTCACACCATGTGCTGGCGTCCGGATCACATATGCCCCGATCAACGTGCCGAAGGCTGACTTTACGCATGAAGCCGTATATCTGCGCGTCAGCTGGGCACAGGGGTATTCTTCGTAAGGCCTCTCCGATAGCCCTCACTCACGTTGAGCTGGCGCGAGAAGCTCGCAAAGCGGGTCTGGCGGAACACCAGCGGCAGTATCTTATCGGTCAACTCGTCCGGCTTCTCAATGATGATCACTTCGCCGGCTTCGTCCCAGCGGATGATCTGCCGTCAGCCGCTCGGCGCGAAATGTACGAAGCCGCTAGCCGGAATAGCGTATCCGCAAGAACGCTCACGTGGTGGTACTCTGGCTGCTCCCTCTACGTCAGCATGGAATCGACTACTTTTACAGCGATACTCACAGCAACCTGTGGTCAGCAAATGCCCTGCATTACTGTGACCCTCGATGGCACCGCGTCGATTCGCAGATCAAACGACCCAAAGTAGACGCGTCGGACTCACCGGAACAGCTTGGGCAAGAACGTCTGTTGCTTTCCATCGGCCTTCTTGGCGCTCCCACGCCGCCCCTGTGGGCCTTGCGAGGCGGTACTGCTCCTTCGACCTTGGTGATGGTGGCCGTGTGTGTGCTGTTGTTGGTGTGGATGCTGATGCAGGTGATGCGCATAGTCGTACGAAGGCGGATGAGGGTGCGAATGCAAGTGCGGCGGCATCGTGGGATAATAAAACGGATCGATTTCGACCCCGCCATGATTGTGCTGTTTAGGACCGTTGGGGTGCATGCTGTGATTGACCGCCTGTCCAGCATCAGCACCGAGACTGACGCCAAAGGGCGATGCGAGCGGCAGAGGAGCCTGTGCTGGCGAGGGCGCAGGCACCGCGTTGTTCAGTGCCCTTGTGATCGTCGTTGCGGGATGGACAGCGGGGGTAGTGTGCGCCTGTGCGGATGGGTACGGCAACGAAAGGGACCTGTGAAGTGAGAGGGACAGCCCCAAAGGTGTCGGCGCAGGAGCAGTCGGGGAGGCCGACAATCCCATGCTGCCCATGACGCCGTTGTGGGACAGTGCATCGAGCCCGTGTCCGTGTGGAGGCTGATGCTGGTGCTGATGCTGATGATGGTGTTGGTGTTGGTGCTGATGATGCTCGTCTAAAGGAGTGTACGACACCTGGCGACCGTGAATGTGACCGTGCGGTGGCGACTGCGACGGCGACTGCGATCCAGGTCCGAAGTAGTTATTCTCAATCCCGCCCGAAGCGTCGGCCGGGCGAGTCAGGTACGGCGGAGGAGCGTGTGCGAGAGTGTGTGCGTGCTTGTGCGCATCAACAGGTCCGTTAGCACCGTTAAAGCCGTCAGGCGCGTCCGGTGTATCCGGGCTGATGGGCATGCCGCCACTGCCGCCGCCGCCGCCGCCACCCATACCTGGCGGAGAGGTGAAGATGGACAGCGGGGCAGGTGTCGCTTGAACCGGGCTCGTAGCGGAATGGCTGACAATGTTGAAATCCGACGCGTTCGGATCGTGATCGTGCTTGTGCCCGTGGTCAGATGTGGGGGATGGGTCTGGCGAGATGTACCCGCCACGCGACTGCGAGGTCGGCGCTTGAATCTGGCCGGACCATCGGCGCGGGGCCAGATCCGCCGCTGCGGCGCCTGCGCCGGCTGCGGGGAGGGAGAAGTCGGGCGCGACGAGGGGTGGGTAAGCGGGTGCGGGCGAATACGAGGCTGGGGCGAAGATGGAGGGTGGGCGCGGAGCGGGGAGGAGCGGGTGCGAGTCGTTCATTGGCGGTCTGTCGTCAGCTTTGACACTCTTGGCGGTGTCGTGGAGCAATTGCCGTGCTGTCTGCGGTAGCCACGGAAGGGGCAGGGATTGTGTGACCAGAGCTAGATGCATCGACTGAACTTACTAGCCTGTGGATTGCGCGCTGTCCCCGCGGCACGACAGGTCACGAGCGCCTGATTGCAATTCGTGTCGTGCGGGTGGCGGTAGATCGCGCCGCCGCTGCAGCTGAAGG
The DNA here is from genome assembly GCA_000442785.1 of Papiliotrema flavescens NRRL Y-50378. Taxonomy (NCBI): domain Eukaryota; kingdom Fungi; phylum Basidiomycota; class Tremellomycetes; order Tremellales; family Rhynchogastremaceae; genus Papiliotrema; species Papiliotrema flavescens. The sequence continues at coordinate 15,741 of CAUG01000263.1, forward strand.
CGAGAACTCGAACCGGAATCCCGATCGAGGCGTCGCTAATATAATGAATGCAAATGTGATAATGTGAGTGTCGCAACTCGACGCGGAGTGGCCCTAGTAGACTCTCGGTGGAAGGCGCGCGAAGTGCGGAGGGCGTGCGGTGGTCGGTGGTCGGTGATCGGTGGGCGGGGGCGCGGGCGGTGGAGCGCTTCCTGCGCTCTTATCGCAGCTCGCTTGGGATATGCAAGCCGGTGGAGCGAGTATGAGGGAAGTGGGGTATGTGTCAGTGTTCGATCCCGCCGCTGAGCTGTGAGGCACTTTGGTAAGCCGTTTGGAAAAGTCAGAACCGTCGATGAGAAGAACGAGCTCGACACGAAGAAGAAGTGAAACAACAAGCCAGGGAGAAGGGGAATCCAGGAAGAAGGGGGTGACCATGGCTCCTGGTGTCGAATCGTCGCACCGTCGCACCACCGCTCCATTGCCGACCCCCGCCCACGTCGATCTCGCCTGTGCACCCTTTCTTCCCATTCATGCGCCCAGCCGGCTTGCCCCGTGCATCACCGAGCGTGCACGACGCATGCACAGCCGTTGACTGCCGTGGCGGGTCGCTCGCCGACAGTAGCTGATCCACGCCTGATTGACGGGACGACAAAAGAGAAGTGGAATAAAGGAGGGAGAAGGGAGAAAAGGGCAGGCGAGGCGGCTCACCTGTGAAGTCTGGACTTTGCTCGGGCGTTGTGCGGCTCTTGGTCTTATCGCTCGCTCACCGTTGAGATCGGATTACCGTGGTCGGGCCGAGTAGAGAAAGGAGACGGGTGGGCAAATTTCAGTCTGAGCGAGAGGGACGGGGTTCGACGCACAGCGGGTGGGGACGGAGTATTTGCGGCGAGTGGCAAGCGGTTGTTCGTGATCTGATTGACGCCCGCGATTCGGAAGGGCTCGTAGTCGATGTCAGGAGAGCGCAGTGGATGTTGCGAGGGAGACTGTCGATCCAGCGGCAGAGTGGCAAAGCGTTGAGGGCGGAGGGGGCAGTGGGAGCATTTTGGAGAGGAGAAAGGAATGAAACGTCGTTTGAGCCGGCGGCTCATATACGTCTAGGTATCGGATCCTCGTCTCAGGTCCTTTCGTCTCGCTTAGTTCAGCGCCTCTGTCGAAATGTGATCAGGCGAGCCGGCCGGCGGCAGAACGTTCGGCTAGTGCGGGGTCTGGTGTGGTGTTTCGAGACGAGGGCGTCGTGCGTGCACGGAACAGGCGTGCGTGTGTGCGGACGGGCGTTCGAGCCCATGCAACTCGCCCGATCTTGCGGACGTGACGGCCGTTCGAGGGTGGGGAAGTGGGATGAAAATGGCGCAGCTGGCATGCGGGAATCCGTGGCGGGTGCGGGAGGCCGGAAAGCGGTGCGAGTCAGGCAGCACGAGGCGTTGGCCGAGGTGCTGCTGTGCAAGGCGTGGTGTGTGGAGTGAGGAGGAGATAGCCTGGCCGATCAGTCGATACTGCGCGGTGAGGTCAATACTTCGTCAGCTAGGCCGAGCCGGCTCATCACGGTGGAAAGGCATGCCATGAGATGGGGGCGAAGCAGGTCGACCGCGCGGGTGCCTAGATCGTCCGTATGTCCGACGTGGGGCGGCTTGGGGCTCATCCGGGCACGCCGATACGGCTCGACGGGCTAATTGTCAGCCGAGCGAGGTAAGGAGGTGACGAATAAAGCGGTGAGAATAACAAATGATCCCACGCGCTTGCGCGATCCGGGGCCCGATGGCAAGGGGCGTTCTCAGCTGTTTGATCGTCGCTGACGCCATCGAACACACGAGTCTGACCAAGAACGTTCTTTGCCGATGGTGAGGCTGATGCTTTCTTCCCTGTCGGTATTGGTGTCGGCCTCGGAAGTAGTCCTTCGGCACTCGCTTAACGTTATCATGAGCTAAGCATAAGCGCCGGCGAGCGTCCCGGGACCCGCGATCCCGACCCGCGCATCGCCTCGATCTATACCGACGAGACCAAGACCATGCTAGTGCATACAGAGAGGCGTCGTTGACCTTGACGAGATGGTGATGGCCGGTCAGGTACGCCGGACGAGCGGGGTGATCTGTCCTCGGGGGAGAAGGTGGGGGTGATATGGCGTTAGCGTCAGCGATATGGCGTCAGCTAGACTACGGCAGTTCCGGGAGCCAAAGGAGGGCGGATCGGGTGCGTGTCAGGTGAGTGAAACGGGCGCATAGGAGTAAGGAGATCTGCATGTGGATTGCAAGGAGGGATGAGGGGGACAAAAGGCGATGAGCGAGGGCGGATGGGAGGCGAAATGATACGATATACGATCCAGTCAACCGGACATGGGTGAAAGGGTGGCAAATTGTAATGAGACGACTGGTAACTTTGAAATGAGATTACAAATCTATTTATAATGGCCTGCTCCCCGGCTGCTCGCGCCACACGCGGTGAATTGGGACGCGTTAGACGCGACGCGTTTTCGACACTGCGTCCACCGACATTACTTCAGACTTCACCACCATCCTCATCGTCTCAACAACGCCGAGAGCACACTCTGCCGCTTTTAACTGCCTACAAGCACATTTGACACCCCTTGCCATCTCCTTGCACACCTATCAACCCTTTCAGAAAGACCCTGTCCCGGTCACAGACCCGTCATCATGGTGAGCGATCACTGGCTTAGTCTGAAGGGACCAGCTCACGCCAGTCCGGCTTCGATGCCCCACGCATTTACTCCGTCGGCGTTCTCGAGGGTGCGCAACATCCCGATGCACCATCACAGCTTGAGGATGCTTTCCTGGCATTCTTGAGTGGCTTCCGAGTCGGTGGAGAATTCATCTACCGAGATCGATTACGCTCGAGTCTGCTGCTGCACCACCACAGCTTGGAGGTGGACTTGCGAGATCTGGGAGTATGGAACGAGGAGCTGGGGCAGAAAGTGCAGGAGCAGCCGGGAGAGATGGTTCCGCTGGTGCGTGGTCGTCCCATCACCGACATTGGCGCACCGCTGACCCCAGCTCGAAGGCGCGTTGACACGGCTTGCCAAGTCCCTGCTCAACCCCACGACCGCCGCGGATAGCGAGGAACACCCGGTACCATCAATGCAGGTCACGATACGGTCCGGGATGAACCTCCTGCAGTTCCGAGACCTCACCGCCAACACCCTCACCACCCTCGTCCGCTTGCCCGGTATCGTCATCAACGCTTCGCAGATCTCAAGCAGGGCGACGGAGCTGCACTTGCAGTGCAAGGGCTGCCGATCCGTCAAGAGCGTCAAAGTGGCGAGCACACTAGGCGGCGAGCGGGCGGCGCTGCCCAGGCGGTGTGATGCGTGAGTCACCCAGCTCGTGTGCGGTGATGTCGTTGACTGACGACAGACCTGCACCCGAAGGCCAGCCAAAAGACTGCCCGCTCGACCCTTTCATCATCCTTCACGACAGATCCAGCTTCTGCGACCAGCAGACGATCAAACTCCAAGAGGCGCCGGATATGGTCCCCGTCGGAGAGCTGCCGCGGCATATGATGCTGCACGCCGAGAGGTGAGCTGCGCTGCGAGCCATGCGGAGTGGGCTGACGCGCAGGTATCTTTCCGGCAAGGTCATCCCCGGATCAAGAATTATCGCTACCGGTATCTACTCCACCTTCGCCCCGTCCGCCAAAGGCGTCAGTGAACTCGCACACTCATATACACGCGAACTGACAGGCAGAGAAACACCTCAGGCGCCCCGGCCTTGCGGCAGCCATACCTCCGCGTCCTCGGCATCGAGCTCGACACATCCCTATCGTCCTCACCTGGATCGAGAGCGTTCACGCCGGAAGAAGAGGAAGAGTTTCAGCAGCTCGCGCGGAGTGAGGGGTTGTACGAGCGCTTCGCGGCGAGTGTCGCGCCGTCCATCTTCGGCAACGCGGATATCAAGAAGGCGGTGGTGTGTCTGTTGATGGGTGGGAGCAAGAAGATCCTGCCGGACGGAGGGCGACTTCGAGGCGATATCAACGTCTTGATGCTCGGTGACCCCGGTACGGCCAAGTCGCAGCTGTTGAAGTTTGTGGAGAAGGTCAGCGCGTCGAGTGCGAGTGAGGGGCAGAAGCTGACGCCAGGTCGCGCCAATCTCGGTGTATACGTCGGGCAAGGGATCGTCTGCGGCTGGTCTGACGGCGTCGGTGCAGCGTGACGCGACGACGGTGAGTAGACGAGGAAGACGGGAGTGATGGACGCTGACGGGCAGAGGGAGTTTTACCTCGAAGGCGGAGCGATGGTGCTCGCGGACGGGGGCGTGGTGTGTATCGACGAGTTTGATAAGATGCGGGACGAGGATCGGGTGGCCATCCACGAGGCGATGGAGCAGCAGACAATATCCATCGCTAAAGCTGGTGAGTGCGATCGTGCGTTGCGCCACGCGCGGCTGACTCTCAGGTATCACGACGATGCTCAACTCACGGACGAGCGTGTTGGCGGCTGCGAACCCGGTATTCGGGCGATACGATGACATGAAGTCGCCTGGGGAGAACATCGACTTCCAAGTGGGTCCGACGTACCGTTTGATAGAATGCCAGCTGATCAGCAGACGACAATTTTGTCCCGATTTGACCTCATCTGGCTGCTCAAGGACGAGCACAACGAGGCGCGGGACCGCACAATCGCTAAGCACGTCATGAACATCCACATGAACCGGCCGAACGAGAACGAGGTGGAGGGCGAGATCGATATTGAGAAGATGAAGCGCTACGTCGCGTATGCCAAATCGTGAGTTGCTCACTCACATGCCCAAAAGCCGTCACCCGGCGCTCACACGCAGTCGCTGTGCCCCGCGCCTCTCGCCCGAAGCGGCCGAGATGCTCTCGTCGCACTTCGTCTCGCTGCGCAAACAGGTCGCCCAGATCGAGCGGGACAACGACGAGCGCTCTTCCATCCCCATCACGGTCCGCCAGCTGGAAGCTATCATTCGGATAAGCGAGTCCGTCGCCAAGATCACGCTGGCGCCGACGGTCCATATCCACCACGTCGAAGAGGCCATCCGGCTATTCAAGCAATCGACGATGCACGCCGTGAGCGCGGGGTCCGTCGATGGGATGAGCAACGCCGAGCTGCGCGGCCAGATCGAGAATATCGAGAAGGAGCTAAAGCGCCGCTTGCCGATCGGATGGAGCACGAGCTACGCGAGTCTGAGCCGCGAGTTCGTGAGCCAGCAGGGGTACTCTCAGCACGCGCTGGAGAAATGCCTGTATGTCATGGAGAAGCGGGAGGTGGTGCGGTTCGGGGCGCAGAAGAAGGTGGTGCATCGAATTGGGGTGTAGGTCAAGGGGTAGTATTATTTGGTGCTTATGGTTCGGGCGCGAGTCTCGGGCGGACTTGGCCGGTATTTTTGATTGTATGCACAGTATTGCTGGTCATCGCTGGTCATCAATCGTCAAGGTGCGGCGGTCGAGCGCGAAGAGAAGGGTTGTTGTGCCACGTTGGGCGCCACGGCAGTGCAGTGCTCGCATATGACGTCTGGGGAGCGCAACCTTCCTTTGCATGTTGTGCACGCAACGGAGCGCTGCACAAAGGTTCGCAAGACCGCAGTCGCATTGTTGGAGCGCACCCACATGTATAACACTGCACACACAAAGAACCGCTCGCGTGCTGCTCTCGCACAAACCAAGCAACCCAAGTGACTCACTAAAAAAGAGACGCATGATGGGGCAAGGTACTTGCTTGCCTCGCATCACAGCATTATGGGCTGATTCCCAGACACTACGTCTGTATTGGGCTGCCCCTGCAGCACCTGCCAAACGCTTGCCCCTTGGAGCAACAGCTTGAAGCAAGGCACAATCAACAACCTCAAGAGATTCATCCAGAGCTGCCATGACATTGCCAAGAACACCGATATTGTCTCCATGTTTGCAACCAATCTGCCTTTGCTGGTGGAGGGCACAACGTCCATTGATGCGAGGTCCGGCGCTGATCCTCCTTGGTATCCGCAGAGCGGCCTCCATGACGGAGGGAGCTTTGCTGATCAAGAGTCTCGCAATCTGAAACGAGATCTCTGGGAGAAATGCACACACGCGATGTGTGAGACAAAGCAAAGTGTCCAAGAGGTCTAATGTCAACAGACAGAACACTATGAGCGGGAGAACACCTTACTTTTACAACAAGCGCAGACACTTGCAGACTATCTTGGCATTCACGACCACATTGAGCCCACTACGGCAGAGACTGTCTGGCTGGCATTCAGCAGTGGGCAAACCCATAAGTCCAGCGCTTCCATTCCAAGTGAGATCTGGGCAAGGAACATTTGCGCACTTGCCTCTCACAGACTCAAAGAATGTGTCAAGGACGCAGTGGAGTTTACTGAGAATGAGTTTTGGGACATTGGCAATGGTGCGAGTGAGTATTCAAGGTGCTGTCTTCTTTTGCTGGCCCAGAGGTTAGCAAGCCAAGTTACTGTACACTGCCTACTTGTGAATAATCAGCCTTGCATTGAGTGAGATATCCTGCCCAGTTCATTTGTAATCACGAATGGCATACCTGCCTTGGAATTGAGCTCCACATGTGCATCACAGAAGGATGACCAGTCTGCTGGTGTTGCAGTTTGTTACGACCTGAACCTGGAGAGGGGTTCAGCCGCACTGTATAGACTTGTGTTGAGGCAGGAGGGACTCGACCACTAGACCAGTGTCAATCGGTAACTTGGCCAGGCGGAGTAGTGTAGTATGACAATGGCAATTGTGTCGGGATGATGATGAAACAAGAGAGTGCTTGGAAGGTACCACCTAGGGTGGCAAGCACTGGATGATAG
>CAUG01000265.1:0-62398 GCA_000442785.1 Papiliotrema flavescens NRRL Y-50378
TAACCCCCTAACCCCCTAACCCCCGCCAGTATACAGCATCTCGTAGAAAATCATAGTGAGGACTACGGGACCGGCTGCGCCAGGCGAAAGATCCAGGCCAGCTGTTGGATACCTGGATTTAGCAGAATCCATCTCGACCCACTCACCAGCAGCACCAAAACAACACGGCGCATACCACAAGCCACGGTAGCTCCGCAACAATCTCGCCGATGCAGAATACCTTCCACGAATATAACTTTGCCTTTTTCTCCCGCTTTTCGAAGATGTCGCGGTTCGCGATGAATTTCGGCTGTGTTTGCACCATGACGCCGGGGGCGACGAAAATGAAGTTGAACAGAGCAAACATTCGATTTTGCAAGTCGGCGTAAGAATCGCCGATGTTCCAATAGCTATCGTCAGCAAAGGGAGAATCACTTGAGCCTACGCTGCGTACCTAAATCCGATGAGTAAAGCGACAGCTGAGGTCAATTCGACATTTGCAGCGAGCACGTACTGATATGCAGTAGGATTTTATTCATGACGTATTCAGTATCACGCCAGAGCTGGTCTAAGCGCTCGTCGGGAAGAGGATGCGCTGTGCTGAAGGGATGACCTACCTGGATTGAAGCGCGTTGGCAGACAAGTCGTACCTGCTCTTTAAATGGCGCAGCGAATTCATCATCCTCGAATTGAACGGGCTTGTCCTGGGCCTCCCGGTTAAGCTTGTCGAGCGTTGCCATCATCGCAGCACATTGCGCCGAGGACAGCCACAGTTCTGCCCAGTCTCGATCGCCCGCCCGTGATCCTGAGACCACATCAATCATGAACTCGGCTGGGTTGACGTCGGGCGGGAATGAACACCCCTGCTCGGCAAAGTAGTCGGTCATTTGGTCCACGGGTCCAGAGTACACGGTCTGCACGATGAGCACCGTGAACATCTCGATCAACAGAACGTACCTTCCCGCCACCTTTCAGCAATAGCAACTCGTCGAACTGGGCGAACAGAGCTGCGCTAGGTTGGTGAATTGTGCATAGCACCGACTGACCGTGCTTTGCGAGCTTGCGGAGGAACTGCATGATGACGTAGGAACTCTGACCATCGAGACCGGACGTTGGCTCGTCCAAAAACAACAACGAACTGCAATTAGCTTGCGCCCGTGGATGTACGCTCCAGCAACCCACGGCTTGCTGACTAGTTCGACGCCAATGGTCAAACGCTTCCTCAGCTCCACGCCAAGGCCGGCTCCGGGACGACCGATGATCGCGTCGGAGTATGATTGGAGCTCCAACAAGTCCAAGATAGTGTCAACGTAGGCCAATTTTTCCTCTCTGGAGTAACGACGGGGCTGTCGGATCAAGGCAGAGAACTCGAGAGCTTCCCGCACTGTAGCCGTTGGGAGGTGTACGTCGACCTGCTCGCAATAGCCTGTTGTCCGCTGAAACGACAATGGGAGCTTGTGACCGTTGAGCCGGACCACGCCACTGATTACTCCTTCGTCTTTGCGCGCGGCGAGAACATCCATGAGCGTTGTCTTACCAGCGCCCGAGGACCCCATCTGATGTCAGTGTCAAGTACGTTGGCATTTCCTTCCACGTACGAGTGCCGTGAGTGTTCCAGCCCTGCAGAATCCAGAGACTTTATGCAACAGTTGCAGGTCGTTGCCTCCAGCCTTGACAGTGTAGTCGAGATCTTTCCATGTGAATGTCCTGCAGTGAGTCTATGCACTAATCCCGTAGTTCACTCACGTTTCAACACTCTGTTCGGTATTCTCGCTGTCACTTATTTTCTCTGCCTGGTCACCGTCGATGTGGGGTTGCGCTCCTCGTTTGTAGAGCAGGACACCTTTGCTCGCCCCCGCTACGGGAATGCTCTCGACGGCTAAACAGCCAAGAAGGATATAGCACGCCCACCATCCCATAACTATCCCCCAATTCCTCCAGACATGGCTCTTGGAGAAGCCCAGTGCCATGTCGAGATACGCACTTCCCGTCACAAGCGTAGTGTCCCGCGCCGCGCCTGTGATTGCGCATGCTTGCGGCGCGCCTTCGTAAGCCGGACCGTAAGGAGCGAGTTGCGGCGGAGCGCACGCGAACGTCAATCCATCCAGCTCGTTTGCAAGGTTGGCCTCGACGAGATAGTAAAGGGGGTTGAGCCAGCGAATCCAGGACAGCCATGGGTGCATGGCAGGCTGATAGATCACGTAACCACTGTACTGCGGGTCAGCGTAAAGGAGGATGATCACTCACGATGACAAAAGCGGTAAACGCTCCTCCGGTGATCTTTGTCGCGTCGTTATAGTTGGCCACGGCGTACCCCACCGCACGAAATAGAGCCGTAATCGTGCCGGTCAACGTGAAGGAGAATAGAAGAAACGCGAAAAAGAGGCCCGCGTCGGGTTGAAAGCCGCCCATGAAGTAGATGATGACGTTGTGGATTATCAATTGGGCTAGATTGAGCGGAAGATCCGCCAAAGATTGAGCCAGGAACAGGGCCGACGGTCGGAACATGTTGTATCCCTTGTGTTTCGAGAGGATGGAGCGCCCTTCGAAAGCTACTTGCACATCGGCGAAGGTGAGGATGACCGGCACTGAACGTCAGCCAGCGCGAGCGAGCTGAACACGCGCGCACAAACAAGGGCGGAGAAGATAGAACCACCACGCAAGAACTACAGTCAGCTCGCGAGCCTCTTGGACTTCCTTACTAGTCCGCCGGTATTTAGAGGCATATCGTAGAAGACTGATCCTGTAATCAAAGCTAACAGCAAGGACGACACGTAGCGACCCCAGAAAGCACTAGGATCAGTGAAGGCGTATAACACACGTTCAGACCGCTCACAATTGGCTTCCCCAGCGTTGCTGGTATTCACGGATCAGTGCTGCCTTGACCTGTGTGGTAAAAGAAGTCACGGTCGGTGAGCGGCTACCGACTCCTTTGTGTTTCGCAGCGCGGTTCTTGTCGAGCGTGGCTTCGGTGCTTCGGGTGTTTCCCACTTGGTCCATGAGATGGCCGGCTAACTCCGCTTGCATGTTTCGGCACACCGCTGAGTCTGCGTAGATCGCGGACAGCTCCAAAGCCGTGGAAGGGACGAATCCTACATGCCCCGGACGGATTCGTCGCTCGACAGAAGACGTCACCGCAGTCAGGTAATCAGCGGTGTTGGCACCATCGATGTGCTCGAATCCAAGCGATTCAAAGTAGCTCCGGGCGTCCGATCGGGGTCCATAATACAGCAGATGACCCTCGGCGATCACTGTGACTTTGTCGAAAAGATCGTATATTCCATTGCCCGCTTGGTAAAGGCTCATGACGTTGATTTTGCCTTCAGAATCGCTCAGCTTCCGACAGGCACGGGTGTACTCGAGCGCGGTGCTGGCATCCAAGCCCCGAGTGGCATTGTCCCAGCAGTAGATCGACGCGTTGGTGGATAAAGCCTCTGCTAGAGAAACCCGCTTCCGCTCACCGCCTGGTCTCAGCGTTCCTGCTCGGCCTTCAATGGAGAGACATACCTGACACGCCTCGAACATACTGATTACCGACTTTCGTGTCGTGTGTATGCCGAATACCAAACGTCTCCAACAAGCGGTACTTGGTTCTAGTGCGGAACTCGCCGTTGCTGAGCGCCTGCGCATCGGGTGATCGGGCAGACTTGCTGACGAGCTCATTTCGCGTAGCAAAATCCATCGTTCGCCCCACCGTCAAGTTGGGATCGTGGTCGTCTTCTTCGGAATTGTAGCACACCAGTGACTGGTAGGGCCTGAAGTCTTTGCTCCCTGAAAGAAGCGTGCCGTAGTTAACGACTCCCTCAATCCCGGCGTATGCACCGGTGAGGCCGGCAAGTGTCTTGAGAAACGTAGAGCAGCCGGAACCGGGACGCCCGAGCACCAACATCATCTCTCCAGGCCGAAGGAGGCCGCTGAAGCCTCTTATAACGTAGCGTTCTCCAGGTCTCAAGCCTGGCTCCCCCTTACCTGGCACAGCCATCCCCTCGTGCCATGCCATCTCTCCATTTGGAAAGCCGTCTTCAGCCTCGCCTCGCCCCTCTGAGCTCCTGGTAGTATTGTGCTTCACCTTCGGAACGGTCCAAGGGGCGAGGATGCTTGTCATGTCCGTGTGGAACACAAATTCCTCGGTGGTGCCTTTTCCGCGAACCGAGAGTCGATCCCAAGCCAGCGCCAATCCATTGTGGTTTATCGTGTGCAGTGGCTTGTCCTGGTCAACGTGAGCTCAATTCCCAAATCCATCACTCACGGCAGTGAGGGCGTAAGAAGTCGCGTCGACCTCGGCCGTGGAGTGCTCGTCGCTCACAGTGCCAGTTCGCGCAGGCGAGTCGTGCTGGTGCATTTCGAGAGAAGACAGCTGACCTATAGATTGCTTGAGCGTACACTTATATCATATCATCGGAGCAGTGCTCTCGGCCAGCGGGCTTCAGTTTGGCGGGGGAAAAACACCATCTCCGCAATGCCACCAGACTGCCTCACCCACAACGAAAGGCACGCATGCCGATAAGGGCAATTTTGGCCTACGCAATCAGGGTAGAAAGTATCCGGGGCGGTCACACCAGGCCGCATATGCCCTGCCCGAACTCGGGCATCGTCATCCATCTTCTGCAACAAAGACTGCAGCCCATAGAGCTGACTCATCGAATGCAGGGAACGGCTCCTTCATGTACAACAACAATGGTTCTCGTGTAAATGTGCCTGTTTTGGATGGCCGGCCACGCCGCTACATGCCGCCTTCGCACACTTGCGCTATTCACATTGATTGACCCATGTCCTATTCGCGCATAAGCAAATCAGCCTCCCGGACCTCTGCGATCGACATCCCGCAGGTTGCTCGGCGCACAGGACTTGGATCGGCACACCGCACATGTCATCGGCGATTGCAATCGCAGCGAAAAAAACCTGTCACGCTGGCCGGCGCGAGTGTCGTCTTCATGTCAATGATGTGTGCAACCCTTCTTCAACGAGGCCGAGCTTTCTACGAGACAGCAAAGGCTATCGGCGACTTTTAAATGTGAGGGTCAAGGCTGTTCGTCTGAGACAAGGTATGATTCTCCAACTCAACTCCCTCTGAAGCCGGCCATATGTATGTGCCTGCCTCCTGCGCCGGACCGATCGACACAAACAACTCTGCGCAGGTTCCACTCTGCGCAGCTGTGTCCAGCCCGCTCGAGTGAGCCGTGTTCATGGCAGTCTCCCTGCGGCCGGGGCATCAAGGGCCTCCGCCAGCTCCGCGGCGCCAGAACGCAATAATGTAGACGAATCTGCTGTCCCTGAGGATTGCGTGGGTTTGATGCTTCGCGCAACCTCTCGCTTCCGGTCGTGTTCCGGCTCCAGAATCCGGCTACGCTTTCCGCCAACAGTCCGACGGGCGCCATTTGCCAAGCCCGAACAACGTGATGGCGTTTTTTGCCCGATAGCTGTTTCCTTCGTTATTGGTCCAGGTCGTCGACTGCCGGACCGACGTGACACTTGGCAGCCCGCAATGATCGGAGGAGTCCGCCTGAGCCGTCTTGGCACTGACAAGCAGGAACGAGGGGACACTTAGCGAGATGATCGGGAGATAAGCCCCCGCAGTATATAGCAAGCCCGCCGTTGAATGGTGACTCGGTAATCCCCGTGACAAAGCACTTACAAAATGTGGGCTATCGGTCTCACGTCCTCTCTCCTTGCCATCGCAGCCTCTGCCACCCCAGTTCAGCTGCTCCCACGGGAGAACGACAGCAACTTTGTATCCCCCTCTGGTCTCAACTTGACGTACTCGTCGCCATTCAACAGGTAAGTGAAGTATATTGCTGGAGACAAGCAGCTCATAATCAGCTCCCTACCCAATGTTGTCATCATGGCTACGGGAGGAACCATCGCTGGGTCCGGAGCTGGCGCGGCAAGCTCTGGAGTCTACTCGGCAGGCTCAATCGGTGTCGAGGCCCTCATTGACGGTGGGTTTCTGGTTGTAAGTCAAAACTGACCTCTAGCGGTGCCCGACCTCTTGAACGTCAGCAACATCTACGGCTACCAAATCGCGAACGTGGGCAGTCCCTCGATTGTAAGCTGCTGTAGGAGTGAACCACGTGCAGGATGGCTTATGGCTCAAGAACTCGACGATTCAGCTGCAAATCGCCAAAGCTGCGAATGCGATCTTGTGCTCCGAGAACTCAACCACTGCCGGTGTCGTCGTCACTCACGGCACGGATACGCTCGAGGAGACTGCTTTCTTTCGTGAGAAATGCTATAATCTCTCAGGTTATTCCCGAAGTGCTCATGCAAAGTGGACCTGACTGTGAATTGCGGCAAGCCGGTTGTCATCGTCGGGGCCATGCGGCCCGCTACGGCGTACTCGGCGGACGGTCCGGCAAACCTGCTCCAAGCTGTCACGGCTGCTGCGTCCCCGCTTTCGAAAGAGCGTGGTGCTCTGATAACCATGAACGACCGGGTTGGCAGTGCTTGGTACACCCAGAAAACTCACGGTGAGAATCGCGGATCCGATCAGACAATCGCCTTTTGCTCATGGCAGTCAACTATGTAGACACATTCAAGGCTCCCGAGCCCGGGTACATCGGTGGCTTCTTCAACAATCGTCTGTTCTACTACAACACCCCAGCTACGCCCGTGTGTGAGTGAGATCGAACACCTCATCACCCAGGCGGCCTAAAGACAGTCAAGAAGACGTTTGACATCTCAAACGTCGACACGCTGCCTCGCGTCGACGTCATCTACGGCCACCAGGAGTTCGACTCGAGGTTGATGCGCGCCGCCCTCGAGTTTGGCGACGTAGAAGGGTTGATCTTGGCGAGCCCCAATGGCGGGGTCGGGGCTGATGCAATCATAGCCGAGGTCGCCGGTGCGATCCCTGTTGTGCGCCATGTTCGCATCAACGTCGGCATGATTGCTCCCAGTGCTCAAGCGCCAACATCGGGTAACTCCACCATCTCGTCGGGACTGGTCAACAACCAAAAGTCGAGGATACAGCTTCAGCTCGCCCTTGCTACCGGTGCAGACCCCCGAGAGACCTTCGAGGAGCCTTTGAGAGGCATCTTGTATGGCTGAGCCCGGGCCACGTTGTCGATTGGGGCAGATAGTCAGCTGACATAGAAATAGGGTGTGAAGTGCGATGATATATAATGTGCCGCTGGTTCAACGCTTCGTCCTCGTTCCTACCCCTGAATTGTTTGATGCTGATTGAGCACTGACGGTGCTAGACCTGCCGTTTTAGCCCGACTACAACTTCGCCATCGCGGTGGGGCACTCGTCTCCTGCTCTCGTGCGTCGCGCGAAGACTGCCATCCGGCTTTGGCAAGTTGTGGCGCCGTACTAGGTCCATGTCGATTGATGCTCTGCCGTCGACGCTTGAACTATTGGGGCATGTATCCTCAGCTGCCCTTGCGGTCTTCGACGAAACACCTTATTGAAATGTTGCAGCGGGTGAAGTGCAACCCCGCTCGGTGCACGTCGTCTGAGACCAGGCGAGTCAATTCATTCCCTTTGTGGGCGCGATGCCGTACAGGTGAAGACAACGGTGAGGGGAGCAACGAGGTGATGTACGCTCCCAGCTGAAGGCTACGGGCACAGTGTATCTAGTGCTGCATGGCGTTCGCATGTCGAATCATCGCTCCGCCGATGGGATTGCCCGGGGCCAGGTCCCTGCTTCGGCACCTGTGAGTGTGCACGTGAGCAATGTAAGCGACGACCAATCAGTGCGTAAATTCTATGGGACGAGTCGGTCGGACAGCCTCTGCATGAGAAGCATGTTGAAGATGACGGTCGCCAGAGGCGTATGCGGCGTGGCTGTGCGGTGGAACGGAAAAAGACCGCTATTGCCTGCACTCTGACGGCGGTTATTTTCAGCTCTCTGACTACTCGATCATTTATGCTTATCTTCCCACTAGCTTCCGGCGGCCCAAAAGGGTTGCAATTTTGATGAGGTCGTGTGCAGTGCGTACCGAGTTTTGGGTGACTGTATTTCAGCTTTTAGCCGCCTTGAGAAACCATTGACGGTATGTTACGCATGAATGCAATAAAAAAAGATGTAAAATACGAGTACGATGTAAACTGCCCAAAACCCCATCTAGGTGAACGTTCCAGATGTCCTCCGACCCGTCTCGACTCAGCCTATCACCTCCCGCTGGCAACCACCACGTCCTTCCTATTCTGCTCCTTCATGTATGTGTAGCCGGCACTCCCGGCGAGGATGAATATGATCGAGATGATGGCCAGGGTTGACAGTGACTCGTTGGGCAGCAACATGACCGCCAACAGGCTCTGCAGCACGCCTCGCACCGCCGTCGAGATCGTATGTGTGACCGGCGAAGTGACAGTGATCTGCAACACCGCAGCGAGCGAGACGAGGTAGTACGCAGAGCCCGAGATGACGATGGGCAGGACGATGGTGCGCAGAAAGGCGTCGGGATCGGCAGAGCTGCGCGCTTTGTCGACCAGCTCGAAGAACTCGGACGTGCCGCCAGTGAAGATGGATAAGATGGAGAAGGCTAGAAAGCCGGCGAGGGAAGTGACGTAGACTGCGCGCAAGACTGTCATCTTGACACCGTAGTGCTTGACAACGATGGTCTCGAGTGCGGTGGTAAATGTGGAAGCGATGCCGAGGATGAAGCCCGGGTCGGTCAGCAGCGACATCGATGAGGACGACATGCTGGAGCTGTGTTTGCTTCCCGCGCCCAAGACAAATCCGATGCAGATGATGACGATGTTGACAAGGATGCCCGAGGTGACTTTTGTGCGGAGGATGTAGTAGGAGAGGAGAACGGTAACGGGAAGGAGAAGACCTCGGGAGACTGCGTAGAAGGATGCGGGGACGAGCTGTAATCAGCTTGAGCCGCAGCAGCGACTGCATCTAGCAGCCTGATGAACTGATCCTACTCGGATGAAATGATCCTACTCACGTTCAGACACCACACCTTCATCCCCACGCCAATTGTCCTCATCGCCAGGTACACCCAGAGCTTCTTGATCTCGCCAGATGGGATTCGCAAGCTACCGACCTGACCGAGGCCGAGCAGTCGCACCAGGACCGACAGAAGCACGCATATGCCAGATTGGAACGCGAGCAAGACCTGCGGCAGGGGGATGTTATTGAGCGCCCACTTGTTGAGCAGGGTCACCGAGAGTGCCGAGCAGATGTGGAAACAGACGGTGAAGATCACAGCGAGTCGACTGGCTTGTGGGGCAGCGTCGACGTGGACGGGTGACGAGTCGAGCTGTTTCTCGGGATCGATGGTCTTTTCGCCGGGAGTAGTGGAAAGGGGGATGTAGTCCGGCTGCCGGTTCGAGATGAAGCTCTCACGCAGCGATGTATAGAGCGAAAAGAGTGACATTGAAGGGGGCGCCGACGAGAGTGATGGATGGATGTCAACAGCAACGGGGTAGTCAGAGTCGAAAGGACGTTGACAACAGCGGTGACGCGAGTGAATCTCCACGGCGATTGGCGTCGGCAGGCAGGGGTGCAGACAGGTCACCAAGTACTCCGTTTACGAAAGGGCGACGCCGAGATCTTGGAAGCAGCCGGGTATTACAATGAGGTTCGCGCGCGCACGACAATGGAGAGGAGCTGGAGCGGATAGCGCTGTGGTATGTAAAGAACGCGTAAAGGCAAGGGATGAGAGGGGACTCAAAGACGCAGGAGCGGTCTCTCCCACGGCGCACGTTGGGGTGTCTTGGAGTAGTTCGAGACAGCTCTCATTTATGCTCGGGCCGCACTGAGAGCCGGTCGACCTCGCGCGATGTCTGGCCGACCGAGCTCTGACTAGCGCAGCCAGGCCTCGCGATGGCTAGAGACGCTTCGAGAGAACCGGAGGGGATCCAGGGAGGCTCACAAGGCGCCAGGAGAGGATCGACGGTGAATCTGTTATCGCGTCATAGAAGATTCTGAAGCACCAGACCGTGTCTCGGAGACCGGCCCTGATAGGTTCGAGCTCATTCTGACAGCACCATGCACGTCAGCTGCTGCGCACGTGTTCAGAAACAATCAAACAGTGAATGGAACCGGGACATTTTCCATCGACTTCACGCGCAACGCTGTGCATGTCACAAATCATCACGTCTGCCGTTGGTGGTGCGTACTACATTATTAGATCTCTGGAATCCAGCTCGCATTGTCGCCCGATACCGCAACGCATCACATGCGCAGCGCCACCCGATGATTCATAACAACCGGGAAAGGCCTATGGGCCACAGTAGAAAACCGCCTTGCCGACCAGTGCCTGTCCCTGGACATGTCGGCTGAACTGTAAACCCTCAGACTGGACGCGTCCAGCGTTTCGAGGAGCCCTGACGCCTTCGAAGCGAGTGTGCTAGACAAGCCCAATCAAGGGCAAGGCGGAACGGAAACAGGGTGTTTGAGAGATGCATAGCGGGCATGCACGACGCGATCCGGACTGCGCGGCGGCAACTGCATGTGCGATCCTTGTCGCCGCGCACTTCTTGTCCGGCATCGTAGAGCACCGACTTAGACATGCTGGATGTCTAAGTACGCATTCAAATCCGGTGTCTGGAGCATCGTTGTTGCCCGGCAAGTCTCAAGCTCCGCCTGAATCACAACTGATACACTGCTGGTACGCTTTCCAAGCTGGAGGTGGAGGTCGTCTGCCGCTATGTATATCAACGCGCCCGATGTACGGTGCATGGCCGCATGACTCATGTCGGGTTGCATATGAAGTCCGCCGGAACCGATAGCCACCCTCATTTATTGCCCCGACACAAACAGATAGGCGAGCGCGCGTTGCGAATGAGCAGTCGAGCGCATCTGAAGTCTGTCATCGATCATGACCGGTCAGATCAGGTGAGTTCGCCGCGTCAGTGCGCTCATGGGTGCATGTTGGCTATCCGTGCCTGAAGAGCATGTACACGGAACGCGTCCGGCGTCACTGCGAGCAATGCTACTATGGCAAACGGTGCATCTGCCGAGTCTGAATGGCCAGTGCTTTCACCTTTTGAGCGCAAAACACCGTTCGACATTTTGCGCGTTGTTTCCCCACCAGTTCGGCATGCTCAATCCTGCGATGGTCAGCGAATCTCTGAGCCATGCCTGGCCGAGGACTCACCAGAGGTTCCGAGAGCAATGAAGAGGAAAAGCAGGTTGGCGTTGAAGCCGGTATCCGCTGCAATGTCAGTGAAGACTACGACCTTCACGCGAGCAAGTACTGACCAGCAGCACCGATGATATACGCAAATCTGCACGTCAACCTTGCTTCGTACACGCTCAGGGACTCACTTGTTCCAGAAAGCATGGCGGTAGCGATAAAGGAAGAAGTTTGAGAATGTGCCGAGCAGGATCATGGTGAATGGTCCTGTCGATATGTTGCCGTGAAATTTGGCCGCACTAGAGAAGAAGATAGTGGTGTTGCTGGATGATCAGCGGAATGTGCACTCTGTGGAGAAGGTACCAGACGGACAATAGATCGAATCGAATCCTCTTGAACGTCTTGCATAACAGCCAGATGATGATGGGGGCGGCGATACCGACGCTGACGGTCAGATCGAAGTCTCGTACTCTTGTCAAGTACACACATGAAGCCATACGGCAGCGGCTTGAACATTGCTGCTTCGAAAAGGCGCTTTGGACCCACCAAGGCGTAAAGCACACCTGATGTCAGCTTTGTCGAGTGACCGGCACTCACCATCGGTATTGTAAGAAAGCAGATTTTGCCCCGTCCACTGGCCGTTTGGGTCAATCTTTCTTCCAGATACGTATTCCATTTTGGTAGCGAGAACAGCGCGCATGATGGCGTAGTTGACCGGTGTGGCAAGTAGGGTGCCGAAGATCTGGATGCCGATGACAGCACGGGGAGGAAGGTGGAAGTAGTGTCCGATCTGGGGTCAATTCGTGTGACAGGATGATGCAGCCTCATGTCTTCTTACCTTCTGATCCTCTAACACTGTTCTCGCATCGTACCAAGTGTTGCCGGACAGGATACGGTACGCCAGCTGACCCAGCGGGTGACGAGAACTTCCCTTTGCTTCGAGCATGTCTGCAAGTGAGCTGGTGAATGGCAGACCGGCTGCCTTGGTCTTCACTCACAGCCGTAAACGAGCTCATTGAATGTCCCGATCTGCATCGGAAACCCCGAGGTGGCGTAGATGAGACTTATCGGCAGCATCGATGTGATTCCAAAGCCAAGCGCGACAAAGTAGGTGAACGTTGGCATCCAGACCTTGCCGCTGACGACCAGACCGAGAAGGACAGCCGCGGGTATGATGAAAAGCGCGAGCCAATCCTTCCAGCCAACGGGCTGGTATTGCCTGACCAGCTTTGTGAGCCGATCGTTATGTGCGAAGCGGTTCTCTCGGCGAGCTTTGATGACGCGCCAAATCTTGCGGCCGAGAAACAGCCCACACCAGACGTAGGCTGACAAGTATGCGGCGTACCACTGGTGGTCAGCTGAGCTCGTGGGCAAGCGCAATCGATGGCGTACGAAAAAGATGTTCCATAGGAACTGAGGCCCAACTGCCGCCAAGCCCACTTCGTGGTACTACGGGTCAGCTTCGTCAAAGGCCCCCAAGCTCGGTAGGCCCACCATTGTTTCGTTCAGCTGTTGCTGTCCATGGCTGTCGGTGTACACTGCGTGTGAGTGAGAGCGATGCACGCAGTCAAACACTCACGCATCTCAGCGAACGGGTACTTGGTTCCGTTCTGAGCAAACACCTGGTTAGACATGACAGGATACTTGGGCGAGCCCCAGAGTTCGCCAAAATAAGAGACCGGGATGAGGATCCAGGTCTATTCATTAGTGGATGAAGAACGGGCGGTACACGCAGGACTCACCGTCAAGACGAACCCTAGGAAGACGGTGACCTGAGTGCTGTACGGAAACGTCACGATGGTGGAAGTGATGTTCGACCAATCCAGCGTAATGTTCAAAAGCCCCATCCCTCCCCTCCCGGCTCCAATGAAGTTGGCCACGTGATTCTGCGAGGCGAACCAGCACAGCGGCGCGAGAGCGGCCGTGAAGGGGAAGATATACTCCGGGAAGAATTGCCAGACGAAGAAGCCGGCAAATACATACCAGAACACCTGCTGTCAGACGACATTGTGGTGACCGGCCGCGTTGTCAACGTACCTTCATTTGCTTGGCCGCGCGGAAGGTGTCACCGGCGACAGCATTGTGGAGGGATCGATAGACGGCGACTTGCTGGAGTGACGTTGGAAAGAGAAATTTGGGGTCCTCGATGAGGATCGGTCGGACTAGCCGTCAGCAAGTGACGTGAACTCTCCTCCAATCACCAGCCTCACCCATCGCTGCAAAGGAGAACCCGATCAACGCTGTACCCTGAGAATCAGCAGAGACTATCATGGGAGCCTTGAACGCACCCATGCAAAGAATAGCGCAACTGCTGGGTTCATCGTGATACCGTAGTACATAGCCGCGTTGGCCGGCAGGAAGAATGACCACTGCCCTTGCGATCCTGCATTGGCAGCGACACCGATCATGACATGCTCTTTGTTGGTGAATAGTCCCGGGTTCAGCGAGAAGGACCAGCGCCAGAAAGTGATTTTCCGATCAGGGAGGGTACGCGCCATGAGCCGGCCGAGGGGTAGCGATCCCAGGATGACGAAGAAGACGGGGAACGGAGCAGTCGTCGTACGGAAGCTGGCGTCAGCGCATCCTTGATGCTGGTGCGCTTACTATGTCAGCATCGAGCAGCAACTCCCCAGCGTGCAGAACAACGCGGACAGTACGAACACGCGGAATGTCAAGTACGCCTCGTTGGGATCGTCGTCGAAGCTGACTGTCTCACGGACGAGATCGGGGATGTCCTTGAAATCATCCGACTCCCAGTCGTGCTCCCCTTTTGTCGACCCCGGCACCGGTCCCTTCTCATCTCCGTACTCCAGCTTGTCCTCATAGGTAGAGCCGGATGAAGGTGTGTCAATAGCTGAATCAGGTGAGATGATGTCGTGCGGACTGGGTAGGATGCCGTCGCCTGGCACAATGCCCACGCCTAGGTCGTCGCCGGTAATATGCCTGGTCATTGCCTGGGGGAGTGGGTCGTTGACATGGCGCCTCTGGACTTGTATATATCCCTACGAGTACCCTCTCGTTGGCCATTTCACGGCCCAGGCGCCGCTTTGCCGTGTTACACAAGACCGCAAGGGATGGCGACACCGTAGAAACAAGATGTGATAGTTGCGCAAGATTGTGTGCGTACGACATTGGGGCTTAACTGTCAGCTTACGCCGCCATTCGCGGGAGCCACTCACTCTTACTTGTCCCCTTCATCTCGGCTGGCTTGCGCCCATGAGGGGTGAGGCGCGAGGAGATGCCCTGGCCATGCCCTAACGCTCCCTCCACTGTCACTCACCCGGCATTCCTCTCGACGAGCATCAATTGATGTACACTGACGCCATATCGGATTCAACCGTTCCGCAAAGCCCGAGGCACAAGGGAGGACCTCCTAGTCGCGCTTGGGGATCGTATCGGCTGGTCCGAAACACCAGGCGCCAGCGATGGTGTGATCAGTGCGCCTTCTGGTGTCGAGCAGGATGAGGCCGAACTCTCGGGGTCGGCGGCATCACCTCGCGGAGCGACATGACGGGCAAGGGCCGGATGGAACGACTTGTTGATGAAAGAGTTCCGTGAGAGGGCAAGACAGGAGCTGCATGCGGCGTGGTGTGTATTTGGTGGGCGACAGACGACAACTGGTCGGCTAGAAGGGTGCTCTCTGTTCGTGTTCATGATATTCCGTCCGGCGTTTTCGTCGGCGATCGCCGGCATATGCTGTGACGACGGAGGCGAACCAGAACACTTGGGAGCCTTATCTTGAGCATCATAGCAAGTCGCGGCCCTCTGCAATGCCTCGAAAGCTCAGGAGCTAGTACAATCGTTGCGCGACTGCGTGCGAAACATGATTTCAATAGGAAGCTCGCAGAAGCCAGGTCTGGCCGCAATGATGCGTTTCGCCACTCCGCCACTCAGTATCGTGAATCTGTCACTGTGTACACGCAGACACTGCGAGAGTGGAGACGCATGTAGCGGCGCGCGCTATGATGGTTCTTATCCATACCGAGAGCAGCAAGCTCCTTCAGCCCCAGTCGGACACAACCGCACATCCCTTCATCAAGGTGTTGGCCCGAAGCGCGGCTGTCTGCACTCGAATGCCCAGCACGATACACGGCGTGTTGCAGGTCATGACTCGACATGTAAAAGCAAATGCATCGGACCGAGCATGAGCTGTCACACGGGCTGTTGCCGCTGAAGGCGCATACAGCTACGACGAAGCCGGCTCTGCCTCATGCCCAATTGTTGGTGACCACCTTGCCATTCTTCTTGACAATCATCTCGCTAACCCAAGGTAACTGCCCGGCGTCTCCTCCAAAGCACATACCCCTCTTCATGACGTTGCGGTAGTTCAGACCCGGTGACACCTTGCCCAGCACGTAATGCTGTCGCGTCTCGACGCGGGTAGGTACCGGAATCGATCGGCCAACGAGCTATCATCAGCCGAAAACATGGCTGGTAGGACTCACCGCTTCCATTCCTTGCCAAGCGAAGGTGATGGCCTCCTTGGCGCCAGCTGGCACACCCGCTTCATCGAGCATCATGATCTTGGCTGATCGTCAGCGCTGGTTGCGTGTGTTGACCCACTGTTGGGATAGCTTCGCTGGATGAACTCGACGATGTTCGGGTTGTACGCGCCTCCCCCACACATGAAAATCTGGCGTCAGGGGCAACCGCTTGAAGCACAAAACTCACCTCGTCTATCTCCTGGCTGGGAGCGTATCGTCGGTAGTGGTCTACGATAGCTTGGGCGGTGATCCGGGTGGTGGTCGCGACGATGTCATCCGCGGAGAGACCCTTGGCCTCGGCCCGACGAATCAAGTCGTGCGCCAAAGTGTCGCGGAAAACCTCTCGACCAGTACTGACATGAGCTGCGTCGACGAACACGAAGCTTTGCTCACGTCTTGGGGGGGTCCAGCTGAAAGTACGGCATTCTCAAGAAGTCGTCAACGAGCTCCTGGTCCACCACCCCTCGCTTGCCCATGGCTCCATCTTTGTCGTATTCCTGCTCGCCGTTGGTGAAGTGTCGAACGACCGCATCGATGAAAACGTTGCCTGGCCCGGTGTCAAAGTCGTAGTATTCGTCGCTGCGTCGGCCGTCCACATCCGGAGGAATGAAGCAGACGTTTGCGATACCGCCGATGTTCTGGCACGCTCGCAGTTTGGTCGGGTGGTGCAGAAGCAAGGCATCGAAGAAGGCAATGAGCGGTGCACCTTGACGGCCGGCGGCCTGGTCGGAGATACGGAAGTCGGTGATGGACGTGATGCCGGTGCGAGATGCCAGAATGGCTCCTTCCGCCATGGTTAGGGCTGACTTGACTTGCCCTTCCTCCGGCATGGACAGCAGCCAAATTGTTTGTCCGTGGCTCGCAATCGCGTCGATGCTGCTCAGCTCGACGTTGTGCTCGGACGCGAATTGCCGAACCGCGTCGGCAAAGTGTTCGCCCAGGATGACATTCACTTCTGACAGTTCCGAGGGAGACGTCGTGTCCTCCAGGATCATTCGCATGACTCGCTTCTTGATGGGCTGGGCGAGAGGGACCTCTCCGTACTGCCATCAGCTTCAGACTTCGTATCCAAGGACGACATGCCTCGAGTAGCTCAAACTCCATGGGCGTCTCTGGGGTGCGCTGATAAAAGTGGCAGAGCGCGCAGTCGATGCCGTCCATGCTAGTCCCCGAGTTGAGACCGAGGACGGTGAAGTCGAGAACATTGGCATTGGAGTTCGTCGCGATGGGCATTCTGAGGTGTGTGCTGCTTGATGGCTTAGTGCGAAAGTCAACCTCTGCCGGGTTTTATGTGAGGCATCGATTGACATGGCGTGCCGGACCCAATAGCGCAGGACACCCTGACGGCTCAATGGTTCTTTGAGACGACCAGAAGAGGCTGAATGGCTAATTGGATAATCGGGCCGATGACGGGAGCACCGGCCGCGCTGCTACGAGGTGTGCGCGAAGGGCGCGATGGAAGAAAGGCAAACGAGGCGCGACGCCACACGCCGGCGTATAAGGCGGTGACGTACCAGTATTCGACTCCATTGATCCCGGGCTTTCCCGGGTTACTGCCCCGTGACTGCCGGCTGCCAAGCTAGCAAACCGACTGCTGACCGGCCGACCGTCTCCAGGTGGAGGTCAGCCTGGAGCTCCAGGCGACACCCCGAGACCCGGGGGGAACGAGTTCACCCATTCAGCCGCTCCGACCCCCGGTATGTTTTCGTGTTCGCCTTCGATCTTACAACTATAAGATGTCGAACGCTGGCTCATCATTTCAAAGATCATCTCAGCCAACATGGGTTACCACACTTATTGGCGCACGCTCTCACCGGCCAAGCTCAACTTCTGGATTCAAGCGTTCTCCGTGATCGCTATTTTCTTCGAGGGCTATGACCAAGGTGTAATGGGAGGAGTCAAGTGAGTTCGTCGCCGCAGCCGCGCCGCCTAGCTGACGTCAGTGCTTCGAGCAACTACGTTGACACGGTCAACATCGGGGGCCCTGATGGTCATGTCACCAACGTGGTCAAACAGGGTGGGATCGTATCCGTGTACTACCTGGGTTGCATCTTTGGTTGCTTTGCGGGGTGGGTCGCGAAGCCTCGGAAGACACAAAGCTCATGGGCAGTGGGTGGGTCGCCGACCGAATTGGACGAATCAATGGAACCTTCTATGCCTCCCTGTTCGCTATCGTTGGTGGAGCGTTGCAAGCGGCCACTCAATCTGCCGACTTCATCATCGTCGCGCGTGTTGTCACCGGTCTCGGCACCGGGGCCCTCACAGCCATTATCCCCGTGTATGTCTCCGAGACGTCTACCTCCCACGGCCGTGGGAAATTCCTTGGACTCGTATTCATCGCCAACTACCTCGGTATCGCTGTGGCCTATTGGCTTGACTTCGGTCTCGCCTTCATCGGTGGGCCATATGGACCTGGTTCATCTTCCGTTCGATGGCGCTTCCTGCTCGCATTCCAGTGCTTCCCCGCGATCCTCCTCGCGGCCGGAATCCGAATGCTTCCCGACTCCCCTCGCTACTACATCTCGTCTGGAAACCCCGAAAAAGCCCTGGAGGTCCTCGAGCACGTCCGAGGAGGCAAATCGGCGGCAACAGAGAGGGAGTTTGCCGAGATGCTGGCGGCGAGCTCGGACGTGAAACCGGCGTCACCGATCGAGTTTGTCAAGGTCCTCTTCGGGAGGAGTGATAGCGCTGCGCCGCACCTGGCCCGACGAGCATGGCTGTGTCTGTTCTTGCAGATCATGGCCTCGTACACCGCCATCACCGCAGTCACTGCTTACGCGTGCGTCAAGAGCTTGGGCGGGGAAAATTGAGTCACCACTGACTACAGTCCTATTCTCTTATCCGCCGCCGGTTATCCTACCATCAAGCAGAATGGCCTGGCTGGAGGCCTATCCACAGTCGGCATAATCGGTACTGTTATCAGCGCCTACATCGTCGACAAGTACGGGCGCCGCAAGTGTCTCATGGCTGGTGCTGCCGGCCTCATGGCCGTCAACGCGATCGCGGGCGGTCTGTACGAGGTCTCAAGGCGCAACCCTGAAAAAGCTGCTACTATCGCGCCTGCAGCCGTCACTATGCTGTTTTTGTTCAACGTCATCTACGCATCGACTTGGGGCACCATCGCCTTCCTCATCCCGACCGAGATCTTCCCCTCGGAGATGCGGGCGCAGGGCAACGGCTTTGGCGTCACCGGCTGGGCGATCGGCGTCGGTACCACCGTCCTAGCCAACCCCTCAATCTTTTCTACCCTCGAGAACAGGGCATATTTCCTGTTCGCTGGTTTCAATCTCCTCTGGGTTGTCATGGTGTATCTCTTCTACCCCGAGACCAAGGATCGATCGCTCGAAGCCATCAACATCCTCTTTTACCCCTCGTCACCGTTCAACTGGGCTGCCGAGAAGGCATGGAGGGACAACCACAATGGTGACATCGTTGCAGGTCGCGAGGCTGAGGTGGAGATGAAGCGAAGGCATGTGGAGCAAGGGGATGCCGGTTCCGACACGCCTCCTGTCGGCAAGTCGGAAGTGGAGCACGTGTAGTTTACAACATGCATAGGCCGCAATGACGGTCATGGTGCAAACGTATAGCAGATCATAAATGTCATGTTGTGCTTGCCCCGGGCAAGCCAAAAAGCCAATCACTTCCAGTCAGCGTCGAGTTGTCGCCCGTGTCGAATAGCCCTCCCGTCCAGTCCGGCCACGCTGACATGAGGTCGGTTTGGAGTTGAGTCTGGTGCTCCTGCGGGAACTCGAAAGTGTATCCCTCCGGCATGGGTATCATCTGCGTGGGTACAGCTTGCAATTCGTCGAACGGATTGAAGAGCGCCGGCGATGGCAGCGGCGTCGGGGTATGCGGCCTTATGCGGCCGTTGTGCGTGGTGGCATTAGGAGGTGCGTTTTGGAAACCCTCTGTGTGTCGAGCATCGCGCGCCGCATCCAGTAGATACCCTTCAATCTTGGTTACATGCGAACGGAGGTTGCCCGAGATATCGGAGGGAAAGTTCAAAGCTGTCTCGAACCCAGATAGGAGGTCAGACATGGCGATGAGCACGCCTCGGACTTGTAGCAAAGCCCACTGCGAGAGCGGCCGGTTGACGACGCTGCCCAAGAGATGGCCACAGCTGGCGAGATGATGGAGCTTCTTGTCAGCAAAGTCCAGTCACGGTGAACGCACCATCGGGCGGCTGACGGCCGCAATGTACGTTGTCGGGATAGCGGCCAAGGCGTTGACAAGTTCCCCGGCGAACGCGCAGCGCTGTTCGACCCCGTGATCTTCGGCCAGGGCAAGGGTCAACTTCACTGTCTGAAGCGTGACGATGATGTTGGCGGCCTGGAAACCGTATCGATCGGCTCGCAGATCCCCTGTCATTGGCTGAACGGACTTGAAGATACCGGGGAGGCCGGCGTGCATGTTCTCCAGCCGGTCTAATACTTGTTTTGACGTCGGGTTTTGCGGCTTGAATAGGTCCTCGAGGAATGCCGCGCCATGATCATGGGGCTTGGACGCGCGCACTCGAGCGATGATGTGTTCGAGAACCCGATACATATCGGTCGTGAAGTTCCAGCCTCGCATGAAGGAAACTTGTTGAGGCGGAGGATAGGTGATCCCAGTGGGCGTAATGTCCTCGTCGTCGACCTCGGCGGGGTACAAGACGTTGCTTTGACTCTCTCGGAAGCGCACGATACCGCCCCACGTAATGGCAGAGTAAATCTCCAGCGTATAAGTGGACCAGAACTGCCATTAGCGGTGTAGCCGACCGGCGGAGTACTCACCAAGCGCCGTCTCTCCTGTCTCTCCACCTCATGGAGATTCCTGTCCCAGCGATGTTCGTCGTGCAGCCCAGTGTTTGACGCTAGCACCACAAATTCCCCCAGATGTGTCCGATGCTCCGCGACATCGCCATACTGAATGAACAGGATAGCGAGGAGGGCCTTGGCTCGCATGTATTCGAATGAACCGGCCTTGCTCAATGTACGAGGAAAGGCGAGGACAGCGGCGCTGGCGAGCGCTTCAGAATCAGGGAATGATTGCGACGCTTCGACGAGGTGGGGGATCACGGCACCCGCGCGCAGTCGAGCTGTGACGATGGCGCATACAGCCATGGTTGTAGCGAAGAAGGCTCGGTCTCGAGTATAGTCAAGAGTTTGGATGCGAGATGCAAAGGTGGGCCAGTGGAAGAGGGGAAAGCTGCTGTTCAGTCCAAATAGCATCACACCACTTGTTCAATCATTTGACTGACATGGGGTAGACAATGGTGTGGTACGCGTCGACTAGCGTTGTGGTCGACCGATGATCGACGATCTCCTTGTACACCCACTCCGTTTCCTCGGGGCAAGGCCGGTTTCTTTGTCGACTGCTGGGCGGTGTGAGACCGTCAGGCGCATGGCGAGTCCGCGGCTGTGTCTTCAGCACGGGACAAGGACGTGTAGATGACGACGCACCCCACGACGCAGTACTGGTCGATCACTGGTGCAGACCGAGCCGAAGTCATGGCAATTCTGACAGGCGGAAGGTGTTGGGCCCGGTGCGCACTGCAGATCAGCTGGTGCAGAGGGTCAGTGTGCGGTCTGCCTACTCTGGTATTGGTCCGATGACATTGATCGCACGCCCGCTGGCAGATCAGCGAGGGGTGAGGTTACGGACAGGCGACTGGACGCACTGTGATGCGGCGTTTCCTTTTGGGGCTCGATGGCCCTCGGTCGTCCATCATCGTCTGATGGCCGGCATGTAGCGCTTGTGATGTCGTAGGAGATGCGTCTTTGCGCAATGGCGACCGTCGAGCATTGGCCTGCTGTGACGAAGGATGCTAACTTTGCATGCCTGAGAGCGTCGCAGGCGCGGAAAGCAAGGATGACTGTCAAAAGTCGAAATGCATGCAACATTGTGCTCACTTGATCCCGCACGGTCAGCACTAAGTGTTTGCGCGGGGGATTGCTTATTATACCGCATGTCGCGTAGGTCAGGGCACCGAGTCAGCAACTTGGCTCAGGCGCGAAGGGTCGTCGACTGCAGAGCTTGGCGTGGCGCCTGAAAGCTCGACCGTGAGTGCATGTGCCTATGGAACATTCCGCTGGCGCCACCTTGTCACTCTGCTTTCGCCCGTTCCTACCTGTCATTTGATTTGAAAGCTTATATTATAACGTGAAACTGCAGTCATGAAGTTCATGGGATCATAATTTCACACAGAGATCCAGCGTGCCATCCACTTTTCGACAATCTGCGGGTCAGATTCAAGCTGTGAAGCCACACCTCACCTCTTGGGCCTCGTCGACTAAACCGTCATCCAATAGCAGCTGGACGACTCCCCGAACCGACGACTCGAGTGCGGAGAATATCCAGGCGTGATTGATCGAGGTGTGTTCTCCGATGAATATGTGATTTGCGTGAGTCTTGTGGTACTCCGGCATGTATCGCTCATGCTGGCCGGTGTATGGCGCAGCCCAAGAGCCCGCATGATTCTCGTCCAAGCCCCAGCACTGTCGAGCGTACACCCCAGTATACTGCTCCGCCGCTAATGCGCCGTGGATCTCGTTCATAGCGTCTACCACGAGCTGAACGTGACGTTGCTCAGACATCGCTTGCGCGGACAAGCCGTCTCCAGTGGAGTAGGCCGCTAGAATCACCCCCGGCCCGGTACCGTTGATGTTGTAGGCGGGGTAACAGAATGAGCCAATGCCGGGAAGATCGGTGGTGCCGCATCCACCGTAGATGGGATTATCAATGTGTTCCCAGAAACGGGTCTTATAGAGCAGCTGAGGTCAGCCCATTCCAGACGCTTGCGACCTACCGAGACTTTGCAGGCGTAATCGTATCCCAGACCCTTGATCGCTTCGGTCATCACTGGGTTCAGAGATGGCGTTCGCCACATCCTTGCGACGGAGAAGGGCACGGCGACGAGGGTCTTGTCGTAAGATTTAGTCTTGAGATCTCCGTCCTCCCGCCATGCGATACCCGTTTTTCCCGTCGTTTCGTTGTATGACAGCTGCTCGATGCGTCTGCCATACTCGAGACGGTTGTCAACGATGGGGTGGAAAGCTTCAGCAAGACGATTTAACCCCTTGTCGATCGTGCGCCATTCGCCAGCGGAGAAGTAGACAGTGTCGTAGATGTCGTCCCACAGCGTACCTGTGGTGAGCTGGAGGTTTGAATATGCCAGACCGGTGACCTACCGGTACCTCCGACCGCAGATGTCTCGTTCCATCCAAGACCTTGCGCTCGAAGGAAAGAGCTCTCCGAAAAGTCCATGAGTCCATCTTCTGTCTGTCAGTATCTGCTGAGCCAATGGGGGAGCCGCCGCGCGAGACGCACCGACTGCCTGCTTGTGCGCTTTGAAGAGGTTAGAAGCTGCAAGTCGGCTCTTGTCGTCGTACCCAACAAAGTCCTCGAGTTCAGTCTCTGCGGCATCGACTGCAGAGTTGTGCGTTGTGCCGCTTTCTGCGTCGGCCACAAGACCGGTGTACTCGCTTCTGCGCGGCGTGGTGCCATCGGGATTTCTAACTCCGCCTTGGTATTGATACGTCCTGAGATGAGCCCATGGCTGCCAGCGATGACTCACTGCGGGTTGCTCTGTATCCAAGGGATGAAATTGACCTGCCACCATGGGTCGAGCTTGGAGTTCATCTGATTCAAGACGTCGGCGAGCTGGAAGACCAGCTGGTGGTCTTTGATCGGCAGCGTTTCGTTGGTCTCGGAGTAAGTGAGGCTGACAGGGAACCTCATTGGTCTGGAGAGTTAGATTTGAAGGCTTTGCCCGGGCAAACACTCACCCCATCTCCTGGTACTGGTAGTCCTCTGGTTGGGTCCCATTCAGATAAGCCGTGCGTAGGCGACTGCTGTCAGTCGAGAACCTGAAATGTGGCCCGTGAATGTGCAACGTGCTCACCCTCCGATGCGCTGGGAGCTTTCTGATATCTCCCAGTTATGAATCCCTACTTGATCCAATAACAGCCCGGACATCAATCCTGCCATGCCGCCTCCTACAATACCAATCTGTTGATCCTTCTTTCCAGCCACAAAGGAGGCAGTCTGGTTCTTAGACTTCAAGTACTCCACTCCATCAAACCAGGCCCCGTAAGGATTGTTGATCTCGGACAGCGTTGACCGCTTCTTCATTGGTTTGGACCGCGCTCGGAGAGGCTCGGAGCGGCCGAGGAGCTGAACCTCTTGGTAGAGATGCAGGCATCCTTCCGCTGGAAGGTCCTCGGGCATCACCCACACCAGTCGTGATCTTGAGTGAGCTTCTTCCTCGCATCGCCAAGCACTCACGGTAGCTCGGGGTAGCTTCGCGCGAGAAATCGCCCGACCTCATGATGGGCCTCGGAGGGATGAGATTGATCACAGCTGCCGTACAACATGATGATGTCCGCGTCGTCTCGAGGGCCTTGACTCCACTCCAAGTGGACATTCGTGACCCCTTGCGCATGGATGTTCCGCGGTCTGCCGCTCAGCCTTTTGGGCGGTCCGGCTGGGAACTGCCACTCACGTTCGGATAGAAACATGATGAACAGGTGTCGGCCCCGCAGTCGCGTAGCTAGCCAGGATAGCGAGAACCGAGAAGAGCGTTGCTGCCAACATGGTAAAAGTCTATCTTGCGAGAGGCGCTCTATGCTTCCAGGGCATAGCAGGCTGAGTCGGCTTCACTCTATATACAATCTCATTTGCAGCTCATGCCATCGTGTCGGCCAACTCCGGCGTAGCGAAGGTCTTATCTTTGACGGACTCCTCCAAGCCTCCAAGCGCGAGGCACCGCTAGTAGATTTTGGGGCCGGCATTATTCCTCCTAGATGCCAAGAAGTGCACCGCACGGATCCCACGCATTGGGCCGCGAATGGCTTCGCGACGACAGCCGTGCTCTCAGGGCGTGAACAGTGGAAGGCGGTGTGTTTCGCAGATTAGCTCGCTCCGGTCACGCCTCACCAGCACTAGTCAGGTACGCCTGGCCCCGTTCGGGCGGCAGACAGGCCGTGTATCACGCGGGTCCAGCATTTGAAGGCCGATGGGCTTGGTAATGTAGCCGATACGCCGGGACACGATTGGCGGACTTCTGTTTTGTCCACCACGCTTGGCGAACTGCCCCGAAGAGTGCTCCCGCCGGACCCGAAGCTTTACAGTCACTCCTACCCTCCTCTCCCACCCGGGCGCCTCTGAATGGTCGGGGCGACAAGACTTAGGGTGTATGACCGTGGTTCGTGTCCTTGCCTGAGTCCGTCAAAGCTTGGCAGGCGTCCGCGATGGCGGTGTCCTCGAGAAGTGGCCGGATTCGCCCCATGTGTATCCGGGGCAGCGATTGGATCGATGGCCCAGATAAGAGACTTGGCCAAGTGTAGTAGTAACGCCAAGAGACTAGTCTGTCGGTCTCATGCGACGCAAGCGGTGGATGATATAGTGTCTGGTATACATTTGGTCACTGCGTGATCCCCACTCGCAAACAGCAGATCATGAAGTTCAGCTCAACTTTCCTCCTCGCGGTCGTTGCATCTTGTGTCCTGGCTTCGCCGAGCGGACACGAGGCGCCAACGGCTCTCTCGGCCCGCGAGAACAACGAGATACAATATCTCGGGAGCCAGAGCTCGACGCTCTCCGGCGGAACGAGATTCGGCGATCTGGTGTTCGTGAGCGGTCAAGTACCCCTCTTGAACGGGACAGTGATCCCTGGCGGGATCAAGAACGAGACGTGAACGGGTCGGAGCTATTCTCAAGGAGGGGGGGACAGACTGGTCCAAGGTGCTCAAAGTCACTGTGCTTCTACAGGGTATGCCGTTCAATCACCTCCAAGCTGACGATCAGACATCCGAGACATCACGGCGATGAACGAAGTCTACGCTGAGATGATTCCAAACCCTAAGCCTGCGCGGGCGGCATTTGAGGTCGGCAATCTACCCGTGTTGTAAGCGTCAAGGGGCATTGTGCGAATAAGATATGGCTGATTGGCAGCGGCATCTCGATTGAGATGGAAGCCATCGCCGCCGTTTGAGGAAAGACTGCATGTTGGGGATCTCCCCGCGGGTCACTATTGGAGTCAGCCGGCCGAGTCGTGTGGACCAAGAGACACAGATGCATATTGCAGATGACTTTAAACATAGTGGTAGTCTGCCTGGGCGGGGAAAACAACAGTGGATGCATACATTCTGCCTGGCATCCCAAGTACACTACACCCTGGACTCAGTGGGCGTGCTTTGGGAAAGCAGCGGGGCCGGCCGGTTCCAATCAATGCCTTCGCCCTCGCCCTCGGGCTCCTCGTACTCGTCGGCGAGTGTCGCGTTCAACACGACGGCGAGGAGAGCGGAGATCAGGTAGGGCTCTTCGACAATAAGCACAATGGCGTCGAGGAAGCCACGCAATCCAGAGTTGTTGCCCTCGTAGGTAAAGATGTAGTTGAACCATTCGGGGACACACAACGAAGCGAGGCCCAGAGCGAAAGCGCATGTGGCGATGAACCGGTCCCGGCGGGTCCATTTGGCGTATGCCAGAACTCGGATACCAGAGACAGCGACGGCTCCGAACAAGAAAGTGGTGAAGCTGCTGTCAGTGGCCGAACACAACCATGAGTGAGCAAAGACTTACCCTCCGATGACGGCGGGAGGCGCAGCGACGAAGATGGCTCCGAATTTGCCGATGATACCCATAAGGAACAAGATGGCTGCGCACATGTATCCTGAACTCCTCGAAGCGTTTCGGGTCAAGGCAATGACACCGGAGTTTTGAGAGAAGGTTGTCAGGGGTGGAACCGTAGCGAGGCCGGCCAATGTCGCGGTGATGGAGTCGGCGAGCATGCCACCTTGGACCCTCGACATGAACGATTCGCCTTCAATGGGAATCTTGGACACGTCGGCGGAGGCGGTCACGTTGCCGATGGTCTCTGCCACGATGATGGTCCATGCGGCGATCATTGGGAGGACGAGCTGGCCTCGAATGGCAAGCGGCCAGGTCTTGACCCAGATAAAGTTGCCGGCCGGAGCGTTTTTGATGGCGGAGCCGTTGAAGTACCCCGTCGCAGCTGCAATGACAAGACCGAGGATGAGGCCGATGAACACCGAGGCGGATTTCATGAAGGCGGAACCGAAGATCTCGCAGATGATGATGGTGATGAAGCAAGCAAAACCGAGTCTGTCCATCAGTGCCTGCTTCAGCCGGACTCCTCTCAGACTCACCCGAGATACTGAGCGCTTCCCCAGAATTGCGGCATGGTCCCGGATGAACACTTGAGCGTGTGATCACTCGCGCATGGCCCCGCTCCACCGGCCCAGTTGGTCACTCCAGCCTTGACCAAGGCAGCGCCAATGAACACCAACATGGTTCCAGTGATCAGGGGCGGGAAAAGCTTGCGAATGATACGAGGGGGAACAAAGGCGAGGCCGATAGCCCAGATTCCAGTAGCAACTGAAGTGCCAAGGATCGCGCCGAACTCTTGAGGGCAAGGCTAATGTAAGCTATGTGTCAGACGACGGGACGAGGAGCTCACCAGCTTGGTCTTGCCGTCGGCCGCGTATTGGCATGTGCCATTCGCATACGCTTGCGCAAGGTAAGACAACGCGACGTTGGTGAAAGCGAACGAGGTACCGACCACCGAGATCAAGCCGGTGCCGATGTAGTATCGCGTCTTGTATATCTTGAAACGAGAGATTTGGATGACAGTGCCGACTCCACACCAGATGAGACAAGCCGAGACGAGGTAAAGCTGGGACTCCGTGCCGAGGTTGGCACCGGCGGGGCCAGCGAGCAGAATAGGGGGTGTCACGAGACCACCGACCATGGCGAGAGCGCTGCCAGTCAGCGTTGTGGAAAGGCTTCAAGCTCACTGTTGCAAGCCGAGAATGAAGACCAGCAGGTATGGCAGCTTGTCATCGATACCGTAAAATGGAAGTTCCCGCTTTTGCTTTGTGAGAAATGGTATGTTGGGAATGAACAGGGCGGCATAGTCCTAGAATCAGCCTCGGCCGCAGAGGGCACAAACTCACGTAATCTCCGAACC
Source organism: Papiliotrema flavescens NRRL Y-50378 (assembly GCA_000442785.1). NCBI lineage: Eukaryota > Fungi > Basidiomycota > Tremellomycetes > Tremellales > Rhynchogastremaceae > Papiliotrema > Papiliotrema flavescens. The sequence goes on from CAUG01000265.1 coordinate 27,468, forward strand.
AAGCATCCTTGCTCTTGAAGCTTTTGATGAATCGTTTCCAGTTGAACTGGGTCTCGGGCGTGTGACCTAACTGCGGCTGCGCCGAGTCGGTGACATTGACATATACCTCGTTCGGAGGTGGCGCGGACTTTTCGTAGGGAGTCTCGGGTTCGATGTTGGACATTGCGGGAATGGGCTGAGTAACGGTTCTCACAGATGGCTTCCTCCTATATAGCGTAGCTCTGCCCTGTCGATCGTCCAGTCTCTCATATCCTCTCTCCGCTTAGCTCGGCGACAGCCCTTGCTCGAGGTCCGTAAACCCGGGTGGAGCATCGGATACAGGCGGCAACGCAGATAGACGTGGGAAAAAAGCGATGGACTCGGGTCTCGGGCCAATCATGCTGAGGCGAATCAGTCGGGGCCCGATAAGGGCGATAAGCAAATATGTGCCTAAATTCGCGGGCGCATACTTGGCGTGCACGAAGAGCGGTCTACTCGGTGCGCCAACGGCCGACAGCTGTTGGCCCTGAACATGCGAATGCATTCGATACTGCTACAGCTCCTCGTGTACGATCGCCCCGAACTTGGACACCGCGGCTCCCACCCCCGCCTGAGCGATGACATCCCGCCAATTGGTTACCGGACTGCAGGCCTGGACCCGCTTTCCAGGGACGGACTCACGCTGACATCCGATCGCTGGAACGATAAGCAACTGCATAGCTCCGAGTGAGAACACTTACGACAAGGAGCAGACTCGTTGAATTGATGCGCAAAGAAGATATCCGTCTCGTTGGTGAGAACATTTCCCAACCTGCCATCAGATATACGAGCCTTCAAATCGACTCACATCAGCGTCGCGTGTCCCAGCGAGTAACTCTTCTCCCATATCAAGCTGGACGGGATGTATATCTGATTGCGTCCATCTGTGTATCAGTCGCTGCGTCACGGTATGCCGGACCCAGACCCACTCTCCGCGATGGTTCGAATGCTCGACCCGTAAATGACCTCTCTGAATCCCGCCCAGCGAATGGCCGACGCACACATCGGGCAAGGTTCCCCGTTAGTGTACAACGAAAAATGCTTCCAAGCGGCCAGGATCTCTTGCGGCGTCAAGCCTCGTGCTGCGAGGACTTCGGTGCACTTCCGAATCGCCGTGATCTCTCCGTGCATGGTTGGGTCTGTCGTCAGTACGGCGTCGGGTTCCATCGCCTCACCGCCTGTTGTTCCGACCGCATTCGAGATTACGCAAATGAGCTCGTCCGATGTTGTATTAACGATCGCTGAGCCGAAGGGAGCTTGAGGACATGGGTGACCGTCTGCGTACACCGCCTGTTCTTCAGCGTGACGCGATTTGGCAGACTCACCTCGTTGGCAACGCGCATCCAGTGTAGGCGACGGTCGGCGGGAACATCGTTGATGGCCAGGCCCTGCTGGTATTCCGGATGAATTTGGATGTCATAAGCCGTGGTGAGGCTGGCGAAGATGAGCGCGACAGCGCTTGAAAACAGCATGTTGATTGATTGTCGGACGTGCTGGCGGTGTTCAACTGTATGACGAAGGCTGCCCCATTAGCGACAAAACGTCGCCTGGAGATCCACGCCGTAGCGCGCCCGAACCCTCGCCCGAGCTTGCGCGCCGAGACTACCGGGCCCGAAGCTTGATAGCGATGCAGATCGCCGCGAGACTGATTGGTCAATCGCCAGTTCCGAGCAGTCCGGACGTATCGGCTGTCAACCACTGTGTACCGGGCGAAGCCGTCAGTCATTCATGGGTAATTTCACACACACCCATGATAACACTCCCATACATCAACTCGGCCATGGCTAGACTTCGGGCCCTCCCAGAGCGCCACCATGTCCGTCCCCACCATATCCTTGCACGACTTTGACGACCGTCGTCAAGAGATCACCGATGAACTCATGAAAGCTTCCATCGAGGTCGGCTTCTTGTGAGTCTCATGCCGCATTTCCCCACTGACTGGCAGTACGTTGTCCAACCATGGCATCCCGCTCGAGGACGTCCAGGCCGCGTTTGATCTCTCCGCCGAGTTTTTTGCGCTCGACGACGCCATAAAAGGAAAGACTGCGCTGGATGGCAAGAACGCAGGATGGGAGAAGAACGCCCAGGTTAGGCCGTCGACCGGCACTGCGGATCAGAAGGAGTCCATGCAGCTACAGTTCGCTCGAATGGAGGGCCTGTGGCCGTCTGAGGACGAATTGCCAAGGTTCCGCGAGAGAGCGGAAAAGTTCATGGCGCAGGTGCAGCAGTGAGTGACCGTCTCGCTCGAGCTGGGCGGGGCTGAGGTCAGACTGTCGACAAAGGTGATGACTTGCTTCGCCGACGGCTTGGGTCTGCCGTCTGACACTTTCACGACCGGCACAGTGGATCCTGGAGCCGGTGACTCGCAGTCAGTGCTTCGACTGCTTCACTACCATTCGACCGAGGGCAAAGAGTTTGGGGAGAACTTCTGGCGAGCCGGTGCGCATGCCGACTTTGACGTTTTGACCATGGTGAGTCGACTTGAGACTCGTCAAGTTGTGACACGCTGAGCTGCAGCTTTTCCAAAAGAGCGGTGAAGGCGGGCTCGAGGTCTGTCCAGGACGTGAGGTTGTTGGCGACTTTGGGATGGGCAAAGTGTGGCTTCCGGTCGAAGCAAGGCAGGACAGAATCGTCTGCAACATTGGGGACCAGCTGATGAGGGTGAGTGTTTAGCCGCGGACGTTACGAAACTTGCTGATCGCAGTGGAGTGATGATCGCCTCAAGTCCACCTATCACCGAGTACGTCTCCCCAAGGGCAATGAGTCGAGGAAGGAGCGTTACTCGATCGCGTTCTTCAACCAAGCGAGAACGGACACGATCATCCAAGGGCCCGAAAGAAAGTACGAGCCAATCGTGAGTTGTTTTGCGTCTCGCGAGCACTCCCCGCTGATCTACAGACCGGAGGGCAGTTCATCGCGGACGCCATGGCGCGGAACAGGATGCAGTCGGCAGAGATCGCTCGTCGCGCGGCCCTCCTCGATGACAAAACGGTCGCCTCTGAGGTGCACTTCGTACCGGAGCACATCAAGGCCGGTATCACAGCGTAAAGAAAAGGAGGTTGCGCCCAGTTGTATCGGTTTCAGTATGTCCATGCATGTGTCACGCCCGGCAACCCGTCAATCTGACCACCTCGTCTATGCTTCGCCGCTCCTCGCTGGCATACATATCAAAGTACGGAAGCACAGGGTGGCCCAGCGCCTCTTCGAACTCGGCCTGCTTGGGTCCACCGCCGACGACTCCGGCGGATTGAGCGCCTAGATTGCTCTGGAAAATGCCCGCTGCCGAAGCCGGTAGGAAGTCCTCGTATACCATGGGCGTGCAGGTGACGACGCCGTCGGCAATGAGGTCTTCTAGTGTGCGATCAGTTTTGGGCGGCACCGATTGATACGTCAAATGGTATCGGAAGTAAGCGAGGTGCTCTTTGCGCAAAGCAGACCAGGTATCGGGGTACTGTGCAAATGCGCGCCCAAGCCGGATCTGATAATCGTCATTCGTCTCGTCGCCAGAGTCGGAAGGCCCATCCACCTCGGCTAGAAGCTTCAGGTACAAGGCGTGTCCTGCAGATGAGCGAGATCCAACCACCGGCGGCTTGACTCACCCTCCGGAGTGACAGCGACGCCTCGAGATTCGATTTCCCCAAAGCGCGCGCGATGCGTCCCACCTTTTGCTCCGCCCACGAAGCATATGGGCTCGGTCAGTGCCTGGAACGATGTTTGTCGCAGAAGGATGGGGCATTGTCTCGCTGGTGGACCTTCGATAATCCGCTTGTACGGAATGCTGCCGGTCAGCCATCGGCGCTCAGTCATGACTCACTGTCGTTCAACCATCCGGGACTGTGCTGCGTCTATATCCAGCACTCGAGGGGTGAGGTGATTGATGTGAGGTCCTCTGAATCCAACGATGTCCGCCAGCAAGGGATGAACTGCTTGCAGCTGAGAGTATGTATCCTCGTCGACCAGTGCCGTTTCGTGCCACCTGAAAGTCTCCAGGCCGAGCTGCACCAGCTGATTCGCGTCGCCTGCGCCAAGTCCCCCTTGCAACTCGGCCTTCTCGACCAGTTGCCTGACTCCCGGGTGGAAGATATCCCTGGCTTCAAGAATATCGATGACACGCCGGCGCAACGCGACGTCCGGGATAAGCTCCGGCCGGAGCAGAGAGGTGAATACGCGGAAGGGGTTGTGCTCGAGGGCGATGGCCGTCACTGGGCGAAAGGCCGTTGCGTGCACCGGGACACCTGATGTCGACAGATCGTAGTAGCCGACGGGAAGCATGCCCATCTGTCGAAATAGTCGCGCCATCATAGCCAGCTCGGCGGGAAGGCCAAGCCGTATCGCGCCATGTCGCTCGACGCGCAGACGATCTGGCACTCAGTCATAGCCGACGATATGAGATGAACGCACCAGCGATCTCCCATGAGCCCCCATTATGCCTGATCTCTTCGTTGACCTCGTCGACTAGCTCGATCAGATTGCCATAAAGTGGTACCTCGGCCCGGTACATTGCCGACAACGCGGCACAGAACGCTGTGCGGATGTCATCGGGGTTGACGAACATGTCGCGGGTCGTATCTGCTGCTTGTCCGTCTGGCATGACTCGGTTCACACTCGAGCATCATGCTCGGTATGCAGCATATAAGGCGCAACATGACCAGTCGGATGTCAGATCAAACGCGTAGAACCGACACTCGAATCGGGCGGACTAGTCCAATGTCGGAGCCTGCTTCCTCTCGGCGCGGGGCCGATGGTCGTTGCACGGGGGTTTGCCGTCTCGTCGGATATACGCGACCATGCGTCTTCTTGCGCCGTGAATACCATGCTGCATGCTTGTTCATGCGCCATAAAAGAATGTTCCGTCCGGTTGTAATGGGCCCACACGGTCAACATGGTTCAGACTGATTCAATCTCGTTCAACTACGGCGAAAGGAACACCAAGTTCGCTTCCAAGGAGGAGGAGCGCCAGTATGTAAAGGAGAGGCTGGCCCTTGGCTTCAGAGTGTTGTCCAAGCAGGACTGTGGTGAGTGCTGTGCCGCTCGCAGACCACACTTTGCTGACTCGAAGTCGATGGTGCGTCGGGCCACTGCACGAGCCGCGATCCGATTGACCCGACCTGCTTCTGGGTGAGTGACTCGATGTCAGACTTCTACTGACCCCAGGTCAACCCGTACGGCCTGCACTTCTCCCTCATGACAGCGTCGGACCTGCTTCTCATCGACCACAACGGCAAGATCGTGATGGGGGGCAAACCACACCGCCAGAGGTACAATTCCGCCGCATTCATCATTCACAAAGCGATCCACGAAGCTCGCCCTGATGTGAACTCGGTCTGTCACGCACATTCGCCTTGGGGGAAGCCGTTCGCTGCGCAGGGCCGGGAGCTACCGATGTACACCCAGGATGCCACCATCTTCTACGAAGATCACGCGGTGTACAAGGATTTTGGTGGGGTGGTCCTGTCCGACGAGGAGTCTGCGGCGATTGTGGGCGCGATCGGAGGGAACAAGGCGTTGATACTGCAAAACCATGGAATATTGACAGTGGGCGGGTGCATCGAGAGTGCCGTCGGGTGGTTCATTGTGTGAGTGCCATGGCTCGTAATCCACCCGTACTGATGACAGGCTGGAGGCCGAATGCAAGACCGTGCTCCGAACCGAAGCCAGCGCCGCATTCACCGGCAAGGCGCCCATCACGGTCCGCCCGGACGTCGCAAAGTTCACCTGGGAGAAGACTGGAAGCGAGCAAGGTGGAATTCACGAATCCGAGCCTTTCGTATGTCAAAGCAAGAGCAGATCATGTATGCTGACTACAGTTTGAACTGATCGACATCGAGACGAACGGCGCGCACAAGTTGTAGATTATTGCATGTATTGATTACGACCTAAATGCTTGGTCCAGTATTGCTGTCCGTTTGGCCGTAGCACTGGATCGCATGCTCGGCTCGTGGGTCAGATCCAGATCGTTGATCGCGCCAAGCTCGATGAATGGGTTGGAAAAGAAGCGATCGATGGCATTGACGGCGTTTGGGACCGACATGGTAGGACCTTGATCCCCCGGAGAGCGCAGGGACGGCGCTTCTGCTTGACTCTCCACCTGCCGCCCCTCGTTCGCAGCCTCGAAACCCTGAACTGTAGATGTGCTGAAGGTCTGGGACATGGCCGCGCTCTGGCTTGTGGCAGCCGTGTTCTCCACGGCGTTGAACTCCCCGCCCGGTGTCGAGAACAAGGCACTGAAGTCAAAGTTGGAGAACGCTGGTTGTGCAGGCGCGGGTGCCGCCTGGGACGAGAGATATCGAATGACACCGACGCTGACTGTCTCAAAGGCGTCACGCATGGACTCGGTCCCGCGCTCTCGAGCTGCCCATCAGTCTAGTCAAGACCGGCCACTCACCAGACATCGCCTCAAGCAACTGTGAGCAGGTCTGAATGTCCAGGATGGCATCGATGTACGAGTGAATGATCGACCACCCTTCACCGTTGGCTATCCAGATCGAGTTGAGATACGTCACGCCGGCCATGAACACATGGTGTATGCCGAGCCAGATGAAGTTGAGCACCTTGGCCCGCCAAAGCCGTTTGTATACCTTGATAATGTTACTGGCCGCCTGGACTGCGCTGATGAGTGATTGTTGACCCGGTTTCTGATTGCCGGGGCTGGGTCGACACATTAACGTCGTGGTGATACTGTACTGCAGGTCGAGCCAGTCCTGGTTCATATACTCGCCGGGTACGGGTGTGTAGCTGGATCTCCAAGCTTCTAGACGGGCTTGGATCGCGTCGAACCACTCCGGTGTTGGAGGGGGTGCTCGAGCGGCCGCGACGGTCGTGAGGCGCTCGTGGATGTCCGCCTGGAGATTGCGCAAATTCGCGTGGTGGATTCCGCATTCCTTCATGTGATCGAGAGGGCCTTCGCCGAGACCCAAGCTGCTGATCAAGGTATCGTTGACTGTGGAAGGGTACTGAGATAAGTCGACGCGATGCAATGTCAGCTCACCTTGGTCCCTATCCAGTCATTGTGTAGGCCCAGCGGTCTGCCCAGAGCCACGGATATCTTTCGGTCGCAAATGAGAGTCCTACATTGTCAGCACGGCCCAACGCTACGCACTCACGTCCAGAACAGCCTCCGACGCATGTCTATATCTAAAGGTGAGACGCCGAAGAAGATGGAGTCGGCAGGATCGTGATGGAGGCCAAGATCGACCGCGGAGCGCACCGCTCGTCCGATCAGATCCCAAATGTCTTGAGTTCAGCTCGGTCAAAGCCCGTTTTCGTTGACTCACCGCCGCTATCGGGATCACGCAGAACATATTGTAGCCTCAACAACAGACCCTGCAGCCGATTGAGGCGATTGTCTGTCCATGCTGACGGCGCGCACGCGGAAGACTTCTCCCAATAGCCTGTACGTCAGCGAGTTTCCGCTTTGATGGCCCACCTCGAGCTTGGTACCGCTGTGATGTCGAATTCACTCCTTGCCGTTCCCTGTATATCGCATATATGGCCATCATGACTGGGGTCAGTGAGGTTCGGCTCGATGTGGTCGTCCGCGATACTCGCCATATACTGTGTGAAGTGTATGAGCGGATGGCTTCTGCGATTGGTTGCTCAACATGGCAATGTTCTGCCGAACCGTCGGCTCATGGAAGATGGGATAGGCCGGATTTACCAGCGAGAAGAAGTGGTCGACAGCAGGTGAGAGCTCGCTTGCGACCGGTATATCACCTAGGTCGATCGTCGACGTGTCATCTGGGTGTGTGGATGTAGAGTCGGCGCCGTCCACGCGTAGACCAAACAGGTCGAGAGCAGAGGGTAAGCGATCCAAAGCCTGAGCAGAGGAAGGAGGGCCCGTCCGAAACGGCAGCACTGATGAGCCCTCTGGCGACGCCCCTCTCTCATGTCGCGCTCGTTTGCGGGTCGTGGGGGACGATGTTGGAGGGGCAGCATTTTCTAACGCGCCCAAACGGGCTTCTAGTCTACGAACGTAGCTGCAGGTCAGCGAGCGAGTCCGCGGTCATGACTTACTCCCAAGTGGGGCGATCATCCATCGGATACTCGCATGCAACGGCTGCTTTGGTACAGGCTGCACAAGCTGGACGCTCATAGCTGCACTGACATTAGGGATAGTGGCCTGGTACACGACGCACCTTTATCTTTCGACCTTTACATCTCGCGCACGCATTCGCTGGGCGCCCTGTGTTGACGTAGTGTTTCAACTGCGCGGCCGAAGGTGGAGATCGCGGCGAAGAGGGACCTGCTTCATTGGTGACATGTGTTGTGTGGGTATCGAGATGAGGGTTCATGGTAAAGAGCGAACAGACGACAGAAGGCGGTTGTGACCGCGAGCGTGTTCTCCGCAACAATACTTGGCCTCGGCACTATGCCTCACCGTATACTTTTCACATGCATTCCCTTCGCGCGCAAGCTCTGTCTATACATTCCCAAGTCTTCCGTCGCCCCAGCTGCCCAGGGTACGTGCGACTGGTAAGGAAAGCCATACACCAACGACGGCCAGACCCGTCCGACATCGGGCGGACGTACCCCGTCTCCTTCGGTTCTAACCGTCTCTCCGATAACACAATCTCCCCTCATATACACCTTGGCTATGATCATTGGAACCGCTCTTCGAGAACGTGATGACCACTTCCAGCGACAAAATCATCATAGTAGGCGCCGGCGTCTTCGGACTATCCACAGCTCTACATCTGTCTAGAGCCGGCTACCGAGATGTCACCGTCTTCGACTACCAGCCGTACGCCGACAGTCTGTACGATCCAGACCAAGGTTGCGATTCGGCTTCGTCAGACATCAATAAGATATACCGATGCTCATAGTGAGTAGCAAGGTGCGGATAGGCCTAACATCCAGCGGAACAGAGGTGGAGTACCAGGATCTGGCGTACAGCGGCAGACCGATCTGGGAGGAGTGGAATGCAACCATCGCGAAGACACCTGCGGACAAGCTGCCCAAGGGTCTCACGCCTGAGACCAAAGTCTTTGAGGACAATGGGCTCTTGCGTCTGTCAGAGGGCAAGCTCAGCCAGTACGACCTGGACTCCTTGAAGGCGCTCGAGTCGGCGGGCTTTCGGGAACATCAACATCACATTGTGAGCGGATCGCTCAGGCAATGCTGAATTCAAAGCTGACCCCAGGGCGATGCAGCCGACTATGAACGACTGAAGCAGATTGACTCCCCCAGCCGCAACTGGCTCAAGAAGCTCGAACCTTTCCAAGGGCTTGCCGACAGAACGCTAGACGCCTACCTCGACACATCAGCAGGGGTCACCTACGCGGACAAGGCGTGTGTCTGGGCTCGACACCTGTGTGAGAAGCAAGGAGTGAAGTTTGTTCTGGGGCCGGAGAAAGGAAAGCTTGCTCGTGTGATCATTGAGGAAGAGGCGGGCGCGAAGAAGGCGAAGGGAATCGAGACGGCAGACGGCCAACGGCACCAGGCGGATGTCGTTGTTGTTGCTTGTGAGTGGTGTGTACTTTGCAGAGCTAACACGCAGGTGGACCGTGGACACCGAGTGTGCTGCCTGAAGCTGATCAGCTGCTCCAAGCGACAGCCGGATCAGTATGCAAGATCAAACTGCCTCGCTCGCGACCCGATCTTTGGCAGAAGTACAGTCCGGAACAGTTCCCGGCCTGGGCGTATGGGTTGACCGGGCACAAATCGCCTGAGTTTGGGGGCTTCTATGGCTTCCCTCGAAGCAAGGACGGGGTCCTGAAGATCGGATGTGAGTGTTCTTCGAGTTTAGAGCGATCACGCTGATAGGAAGACCGCGGGAGGAAATGGATCAACATGCAGCCGGCCCTGGACTCGACAACAATGGTGTCAACACCCATGACGAAGTACACCGCGGTGAAAGCGCAGAACCTTCCGGTGAAAGCGATTCAGAACCTCAAGAGTGCGATCAACCGGCTCTTTCCCGACCTGACAGTGAGTGGTGCCGGACGAGCCGCAATTGACTCGCCAGGAAATCGGCATAACCGACACACGTATGTGCTGGTATACTGATTCCATCGACGATTCCTTTGTCATTGACTACGTACCGGGACACGGTGATTCGCTCTTCGTGGCTTCTGGTGGCTCAGGCCATGGATTTGTGCGTGTGTTGATAGTCTTTGAAGCGTTTCTGACGAGCAGAAATTCCTGCCAGTCCTCGGGAAGCACGTCAAGAACGCCTTGGAGAGGAAGGAGGATCAGTTCACACCACTGTGGAAATGGCGTACCCGACCGAATAAGCGTGTAGACGATGTCGAGCAGCTAGATTTGAGCAACCTCGTTATCGCCGTAGAGGAGGACTGGAAGTGGGCTAGTGTAGTCGAGGGGTCGCGGAGCCGGCCGAGGTTATAGGCATATTGATAACAATATACCTCCCTTTAGATTTTTCGACCGACACCTCACAGAGGGTTACTATCTGCCACGAAAAGCTAGGCTATGCATTCCCCCGCCTCCTGCCGCCTCCTGAGCCATGCACCGATCGACCACATGCATCTGCACCCTGCCCGATCATGTCAAGGGGTAGCGTGATAAGCTGTCGGCGCAAGGCGATGTGCGACGGGAGAAGAGCGAGATGCTATCGGCCTGCCCCGAAGGAGACACGATTCGATTCACCTATATATGCTCGGCGCCGCCATGGCCTAGATCAGACGCCCCAATAAGACTTTGCTCAGCAGTGTACGCCATGACTATCCCTCCCAGGCCCAAGATTCTCGGCATTGGCTACCCCAAGTTCGCCATTGATGAGTTCAACGAGCTCGCCAAGAAGTACGAAATCCACTGTTTCCACCCGGACGACCGAGCCCAGGTCATCGGCGAGGTCAAGCGATTGTCAGAGCAACACGGCCCGTTCGATGCGTCATGGGTGGTGCGTGCTACGAGCGAAAGGCGGATAATGCTGATGGCAGCTCTATGACACGGCTCGCTATGCCCCGTTCGACGAGGAGATGCTGGCGCCGGTGTTCGAGTCTGAGCGGTGTGGTGTCTTCTCGCAAGGTGGTGCGGGTGCGTACAAAGGAACTCGTGCGCTGCTCCATTAGCTCATGCAAGGCGTCGACACGATCGACTGTGACTGGCTCACCAGCAAGAACTGCTTCGTCGCCAACACGCCATACGCTCCAACAGAGGCGACCGCCGACATGGCCATCACGCTGATGCTCTGCGTGCTGCGAGGCATTGCAGCTCGTGAGGCCAACGTCAAGGCTGGCAAGTGGAAGCAGGGCATGGGACTTGCGGAGGACCCGGTTGGCATGACTTTGGGCATCTTCGGAATGGGTGAGCACAAATGGACCGTGCAGTCTTGGCCAAAACACTAAAATGCAGGCGCGATCGGAAAGAGCATGGCCCGCAAGGCCCAGGCTTGGGACATGAAGGTGCTCTACCACAACCGAACACGCCTGCCAGCGGACCGTGAGCTTACTCGCTTCTCGGACAACGCTTCACGCAGCTGACATACAGAGGAGAAGGCGTTGAACGCTACATATGTATCGTTCGATGAGCTGCTGGCCCAGTCGGACGTCTTGTCGCTCAACTGCCCCCTCACGCCCGAGACCAAGGAGGTCTTCAACGCCGAGGCATTCAAGAAGATGAAGGATGGGGCGTACTTTGTCAACACTGCCCGCGTAAGTCTGGAGGACCACCCTCAGAGCATCGCCATTGACGATCAGGGCGGGTGTGTCGACGAGCCGGCCCTGGTCGACGCGCTGAAGTCGGGCAAGCTCGCCGGGGCTGGTCTTGACGTCTTTGCGGTGGAGCCGCTCGACTCGTCGCCCTTGTTCGACATGCCAAACGTGATGGTCATCCCGCACTGTGGTGCTTTCACCCGCGGCACCATCTCGCGTGGAGAGAAGGAGGTGTTTGCCAACGTCGCATCTTAGTATGTCACACAGATCGCCCCGCGTTGTATAGGACTAACGATGTAGCTTTGACAACGGACACCCAGTCTCGTATGTCAACAAACCCAAGCGAGGCCTGTGATAGATGACATCCGTAACCAATTTTATGTATCATTCTGCATGCATGGGCTTTCGTTGGCACGGCAGTCGGTTGTTCTTGCCAATCGGCGTCTGATAGGCACTGGCTGGCTGGCCATGACACGGGACTTCGCCTTGTACCTCGCAATTTGGTTCGGCCAGCCGGCGCCTGTCGATGTCCGACCAAGCACGTCACCTAATAAACCCGATAAGGCCAGTGTTGGGACAGCTAGGAGGACCAATACCTGTCGGTCCTACGCGACGGAGCTTATCGCAGCTCGTTTGTAGAACCCTTGGCTCCCGCGCTCTTGACCGATATTCATCGGGGTTGGCCAGCTCCTGGAATCGCGCCATCACGGTGATCCTCCGCGTGTTCTGCGTTTCTGCACCCTGGTGAACTCCCGTCCGCCCCTTCGGTGTCACGCGTGCCAAGCCTGGAAAGCTAATTGGAGTCGGCTTGAACGAGTCCGCGGCTGTTCCCCGTAACGTCCGTTGTCGTTCGGACGAGTCCTATCGCCAGCTCTAACGGCGCGGTCCGGTGTCGCAATTCCGGTGTGTTCATTGGATTAGCGTATATAAGCATCTTGTTTCGCGCTAGATCCCCCTTCATCAATTGTCACGGCACGGCGACATGAACAGCGACACTCCCATCGACAGCGAGAAGAAGCTCAGTGAGGCCGGTGTGCCGCACCTCGACGCCCATGGCGCCATCGAGGTCCTGCACGAGTACACGGCTGAGGAGTCGCGTGCCCTTGTCCGCAAGTTCGACATCCACGTGAGTATGCATACGCCGATCCATGCACTGTCGACTGACGTCAGATTCTCCCGTTTCTGTTCTTTGCCTACCTGTTCAACTCGCTGGACCGGAACAACCTGTCCAACGCAAAGTCGGACGGTATGACCAGTGAGTGAAGCAGCGGCACTGAGCTTGAATGCGTGTTGACCATCAGCCGACTTGCACTTCCCAAACAACGGTTACCGGACGCTGTTGTCCGTCTTCTACGTGCCGTTCTGTACGCTCGTCGTGCCGGGCGTCATGCTCACCCGTAAAATCGGCCCCAAGTACACCTTGCCGGGATACATGTTCGGCTGGGGAGCCCTCTGTCTCATCAACTCGGCAGTCAAAAACTTTGCCGAGAGCCTCGTCGTCCGACTCAGTGAGCCAAATTCTGCTCAACCTCTATGAACACCACTGATGACAGTCCTGGGAGCATTCGAAGCTGGATTTGCGGCCTCGGTCATCTTCTACCTCACGACCTTCTACCAACGAGGAGAGCTGGGTCTCCGAGTCGCAGCTTTCTACAGTTGCAACGCGCTCTCTGGTGCCTTCTCGGGGCTCATCTCGTACGGTGTCTTCCAGGCAAAGTCACACCTGCACGGCTGGCAGATTCTGTTCATCCTGGAGGTGAGTGTTGGCGTGACGGGCTCACGGCGTGCGCGGCCGCTGACTTGCAGGGAGCTCTTACATGTGCCTTCGCCATCCTCATGTACTTCTGCCTGCCGTGGACGCCATCCGTCGCGCGATTCCTGTCTCCGCGGGAGAAGGAGGTCGCTCGATACCGACTCCTCGCCGACGGATCTACCGCGACTGACACCAAGTTCGCCATGAAGACGTTTTTCGCCCCACTCTGGGACTGGAAATTCTGGGTCTTCGCCCCGATTGCGCTGTGCTACGGTACCGCCGCCGCCGTCGGCTCCAACTTCCTTACCCAGATTATCGGCCGATACCACTACACCGTTGTCAAGACCAATCTCTGGACCGTTGCGCCCTTCTGCTTTGGCACAATCGTGCTGCTCATCACCGCATGGTCGTCCGACCACTTCCGCGAGCGTGGCTTTCACCTCGCATCGAGTATGGCCCTCGTTTTGACTGGCTGCATAATCCTGGCCGCCCTCCCGATCACCGAGAAGAAGGCGTCCTACTTTGCCGTGTTTCTCATCACTGGTGCGTACACTGTTTGGCCTTCGGTCGCTCAGCTGACGACACAGGCGGTGCTTTCACACCGAGTGTCCTGTTCCACACCTGGCACCAGTGTAACGACCCCTCCGAGGATGGTCGAGCTTTCCGTGTCGGTGCCTTTACGTTCCTGGCCAATGCCGGCGGTATCGTCAGCGGTGAGTTTGGTCTGCGATCCAGCGAGTTCTCCAACTGAGCCACAGCCAACATCTTCTTGGACGAGTTCGCGCCAAAATACACCATCCCCATGGTAATCACCGCCTGCATCGAGGTCCTCGCTCTGGTCCTCGTCGTCGGTCTGCGAATGTGGATGATGCTCGACAACAGGAAGCGAAACAAGGCGCAGGGCGTGAACTGGAAGTCGATCGACGTGCCCACCGAGGTGTTGTCTGAGGGTCCAAAGAACCCCTTGTTCCGACACTTCTACTAGGGGGTTATGTAGCGCCCAGCGCCGAGGCAGGGCCCGTGGCAATGATAGGGTCCTCTCATGGGCTGAAGTTCTACTTTGGGGGATCTCGTGGGCGGTGGCCGTTTGTATAGATCGTACGGTGTGCGTGGATATGCTATCAACTTGCACTTCCCTTGGTGTATCTGAGGATGCCATTTGCGAAGCATGACGCCACCCATACCTCACGGCAACTGCTCCGATACACGAGTACGTTTTCCCGCGGCACAAAGGGCATGCCTCTGCCGTGGTCGCACCCGCACTAGCATGGCTATCGAGCATCCAGAGCGACGGTCAGCGACGTTACGCGCAGCGCTGAACGACGCATGCATTGCCCAGAAGAGTGGCAAAGAGTGAGCGGCAAATGTGACGGACTGCTCTGAGGGCGGCTCTTCGCCCGCTCGCCACGGTGTAGGCCATTGGTTGACTGCGAGGGAGTTGACCATGACCAGGCTGTTGGCACCAAGCCCCCGATCGAAAGCTTCGCGACTCAAGTCTCCGCCGGTATGCACTCGAGCTTTGGATTACCTCGGCGCAGATGGGAGGGAGTTCATGGCCGGCAAGAGCGCGCTGTACCCTGCTACGCTGACCTTGCATGGTATCACTTGTTTGCATGCTTCTTCACTTCTACCACCCTTGGCTTGGCCCTTTTTATTTTCACTTCCGGATGTCGTCCTCGATTAGCACGTGGAACAGCCGTTGACATCCCTGGCGGACAAAGTGACCTTGTTGGTCGAGCCATCTCCGTTGAACACGCCCCCACCGACAATGACAATGTCCTTGGGGTTGAAACCGACGCTCAAGCTTCGAGTGTAGGAAGCGGTCGAAGACGTCGTGAGTCGGGTCCATGAGTTGGGGTTGCCCAAGTTTCGGTTGACGAAGAGGTCGCTGCTGCTAGCGCCGTTGAGAACGATGGCACCGTTCGCCGTCGCACCCGATGAGGCACCGATGGAGGTCCAGACGTTGTATGGGGAGCCCTCGAGGACGTAGCCGTCGGTGGACTGGAGGAGCTGCGGGGTCGCGTTCTGGAAACCAAGCGGGCTCGAAGCGACTCGGTAGTGAACGGGGCATCCGCCTTGCGGTCAGCGACGCTGCCTTGATTGGCTTCGGCAAGAACTCACTTCGACCAGAGGGATCGTTGCACAGCTCGTAAGACATGATCCAGCCGTTGGGGATCTTGGAGACCGTTGCCATGCCTGGCCGAGCGTTCTGCTCCGACATGACTACCGAAGGCTGGATGGCACTCCAGTTCTTCAGGTCGGAGGTGGTGACATAGACGAGCTTCTGGTTGTGCGCCGGGTCCCGCTCGTCCGAGTAGTAGCAGACGAGCTGGTTGTTGTAGACCATGAGGAAAGGCTCCCAGACGGGTGTGGGCTGTCCATTAGCCTTCCAATCGAGTCTCTATGCGCTGGGGAGAGGGAGTATCGGCTCACGTCAGCCGATCCGTCCTGTCGTCAGTAAAAGTATAACGGGCTACCATAAGCTACTCACATATCCTCCGGCTCGGGGGGTGATGTGGCTGACGAAAGCCCAGGTCGCTCTGTCAATGTCAGCTCGATCCCGAACATCAAGATGGTCGGCTTACCCATTGTCCTTACTAGCGTAGAGCTCAAGCTGAGTCGAGGCCTGCTGCCCCTGACCGATGATCTTGGCCGAGTTACCGGCGAGCAGGACAGTACCCTTCGGGAAGCCGCCAAGCGCTTGCGGAAGGACGTAAAGGTGAGGCTGGTACGGCAGACCGATGCCGTTTTGCGTGTCCTGAACGTCAACATCGTCATCCGTGCTGCAAGCTTGGGCGTCATGACTTACCTGCACCTCGGACAGCTTGCTCCAGGTGAAGCCGTGGTCGGTCGACCTGTAAATCTGGAAGTACGGCTGACGGCTGTAGTCGTAGTTCTCCCAAGTGGCCAGCAAGGTACCTTGGGACTGGTGAGTCAGCTGCGGAATCCCGGGCAAAGACAGTATGCGCCACTCACGTCTGGGAGCATCACATGTCGCCCGTACATGGTCCGGGGAGCAGAGTACGTCGAGGGCGGGACGAAGATGTTGACCGGTCCGAAGTCACGCTTCACAGGCGTGGCGGCGACCAAGCCAGCCACGACCAGATACAGCTGGAGGAACAAAGTGGAGAGGATCATCGTGTGGGATGACGGGAGGATGTGAAGACTGTGGAGGAAGGGATGTGGGATGTCGGTGGGTCTCCGCGCTCTGCATCTCTTATACCCCAGAGAGCGTGCTGATACCCGATCGAATGCTCAAACATCAGCCGGGATGATGGGTGGACGCGGCTGATTGTGATGTGCGCTAGCTGCTTTGGGCGCGGTCGTCCACTCCATCATTGCCAGATTGCCGGGCAGGCAATCCGGCAGATCCGGAGTCAATTATGGTGCCCGTCGGCTCTCGGGCCTGACTGGTATGGTCAGTGGACGGGCCCGATGGGCGTCGCGTGGGTCGCGTATGCAAGGCTTCAATCGAGTACATGTGTTGTTCCAACCGTGATGATCAGCTGATCAGGTTGCTTCTTGATATCCGCAACTGCCGTGAAACGAAGCTAACGGTGGAGATCTGGCTCTCGTCCGGTTA
Organism: Papiliotrema flavescens NRRL Y-50378; assembly: GCA_000442785.1. NCBI lineage: Eukaryota > Fungi > Basidiomycota > Tremellomycetes > Tremellales > Rhynchogastremaceae > Papiliotrema > Papiliotrema flavescens. Next base: position 44,434 of record CAUG01000265.1, read on the forward strand.
TATCGGCCATCCTGGGGTCATCGTCCCCTAAGCGCGATCTACGTGACGACATTGCGAGCGATGTAAAGATGCCAACATGCATGATGTCTGACAGTTGGATGATCGTGTACCGGGGAAGATAGCAGCTCGATGCTGATGACATTCTACTAAGAGTCATTCTGCCTGCAGGCCACTTGCTGCTCTGACATCGATTGCCAAGCCGATTCGGCACATCGCCAGGGGTTATTTTCAGGTGCAATGACGCGAGTCCCGGCGTCGTCGCAGCCCATACAAATATTTGGTTCCTCTGCTGTCACCCCTACCACAGCGTTGTGCTGGATTGTCCTGATACTGTATGTTGGGCTACCCTGCCGATATGCAGCTGTGCGGGGTCAGAGACTCCAATCCCCGGGATTGATCAATATGTTGACAGGTTTTTTGCTCGCCCAATGCAATCTTGGTAGTCACCATGAGCGGCATCAACCAGCCAGAATCGAGACTGACGGGTGAGGAGGGGGTGCATCGTCGGAAGGAGAAGAGGACGGAGGCAGGGCTGGTGGATGAAGCTGCTATATTTGCGTCGCCGTTGCCGATCACGGGCGATAGGAAGACGACCACACGGGTGGAGCTATGGGTGAGTGCTGCGGACAACGGGCGCTGCAATTCCGCCAAGTCGGACGCTCACTTTCAGTCGTGGTATGTGTATTATATCGGAAACTCTGGACTAGGACCGTTCAACTTTGCGATCTCGGCCTGGCAAAATCTGTTGTATCTGGCGGGATGGGATCCGGCGTTCCCGGGGAGGAGCACGCCATGCGGAGCGGGAGGTGAGTTGCATCAAGCTAGTACCAGGCCGCGGACAGACAGTGCTGAGGGACAGACTGTAATCTCGTTGCGTTTGGGTCAGAGCGATCAGGTGAGTGTTGCCGATCAAGACAGTCGTCAGGACGCTGACAGCAGTCAACTCGATCGTGTTGATTACGAACGGGCTGTCTTTCGCGATTCAGGCGGTGTTGTTCCTTATGGTGGGATCTCTCGCGGACTACGGTGTATGGAGGCCGCACATCACCACCGCATTCACCATTCTCGGCTGGGGAGTCAGCTTCGGATGGTTGGGCGTGATGACGCCGGACAAGTGGGTCATACAGCATGTGTGTCTGCGATGTACAAGCTAACGCCCAGGTGGCAGATCGGCACGGCGCTGTACATCTTGGGCTTGATCAGCTACCAGGGCGCTTTAACGTGTACGTCCAGTCATTACGCACGCTTGCTGGCTTTAGCTGACGGCCAGTCTGGACCGCCGCCTTCCCTGGTCTCGCACGGGATCTACCCGAGGTCAAAGCGAGCGAGGAGAAGCTGGAGAGACACGAGATATCGTAAGCGGCACTGCACCCAGCGATGTCGACGCTGACATTCAGCCAGGACACGCACGACGACCTCGACATGCTGACGCGCAACCGCCTCGCCAACGTCTCCTTCTTCGTCTGCTCGATAGGGGAGCTTGTGGTGCTGGCGATCTTGGCGGGCATACTGGAGGGGATCATCACCGACGCCCCGGATAGCAACACCCGTGCACTGAGCATCGTCTGCGCTTACAGCGCCGGTGTATGGAGTGAGCAGTCCCCTGTTCATCACATGCGCCGGGCTCATCACTAGTCATCTGCGCCGCTCCTTGGCTGTACTATGAGCAGTATCGACCGGGCAACAAGCTTCCGCCGAGGACATCGTATCTGACAGTTGGGTGAGTACAGCGGAACAGGTAGCTTGCCGATTGCAGGGAGTTGACGACAGATTCAAGCAGCTGTACCATGCCTTCCGACTATGCTTCCGCCTCAAGCAGACCTTTATCTACCTTGCAAGTTTACCACGTCTACCACAATGCTATTGAAGCAACCTGACATCGCAGGCTGCCTACTTCTTCCTGGGCGACTGTCTCAACACCCTTGTCACTGTCATCGCGACGCTGCAGAACGAGGCGGCGGCGTTCGATACCAAGACGCTGAACTAGTGCGCATGCCCCGCCCATGTAGATGTGTGACACTGACGTGCAGCCTCCTCATTGACGGAATTGGTGCCCAAGCGATTGGGTGAGCAGTGCTGCTTCGCCGTTCGACTGGAATTGACGATAGTATCGGGCTTTTCTGGCTGATCCAGAAAAAGTGGACGATCAAGACCAAGACGATGCTGTTGGCCGTGAGTCGAGTCAACCGAGGCGGTATGATAAGAGCTGATTTCAGAACGCATTCTTCATCCTCCTTCTCGCCGCGTGGGGCTGCATCGGCATCACCCAGCAGTCGTTTGGCTTCCACAACGTCTGGGAGTTCTGGGCGTACCAGGCCTTCTACGGCATCTTTGTGTGTCCGTGGTATGCTGTATCGGTGAGTCACCCGTGCGACAAGGGGGCAGCGCTGATTCTGCAGCAAGCGATGATCTCTGAAGTGGTTCCGCGGGGCAAAGAGGTACGCCGGCGCTCAAACGTCGAGAAGCCTCACACTGACGGCAGTTCCTGTTCTTCGCCATCTTCTCTATCATCGGCAAGACGTCCTCATTCGTCGGCCCCTTCGTCTCGTCCGCCATTATCGACGATTCCGGCAACAAGAACATGCCGTTCACGTTCCTACTCGGTCTTGGCATATTCGCCGTGGCAATTCTCTGGTTCGTGGACGTCAAGAAGTCGAGGATCGAATGCAGGCGATACCTGGAAGAAGAAGCGTCGAGGGTGTACAAGCTCGGCTCCACGGAGGTGCTGGACGTGGGCGAGGAGGCGGGTATGGACGGCAGGCGGGCGGTCGTGTACGAGACCAAGCCAGAGGAGTAGTCTGCCCAGCTAGCGGCATATACACACGTACACACGCGTTGTCAGGATGCAAGCACTTATGCAGAGGTGGCCTGCTTCTAGCTTGCATGCAACAGCATCGGACACCCGAGGTTGCCGCCTGTCAATCACGAGGAGACCAGACCTCCCGGAGCATACACCGTGTCCTGCAAGTCCCCTATGAGCTTGAAAAACGGCGGCACTGGTGGTCAGTCACAGCCAAACTTCTCTCCCGACGGACTCACTGCCATACGGCAAAGCGCTGTTGAAGATCACCGTGGCGACTTCAGAAGTGGGATCGGCGAGCCAGAACAAATTACCGATACCACCCTGTTGGGTCAGCAAGAGGCGCAGACATCGGTGACTCACCCATTCGGCTGAGCCCTCCTTCCGGCCGTTCTTGATATCTTCCAGGTTCACTGGGATCAGATCTACCCCGAAGGTCAGAATCGCGCCAGCGCGTTCACCCACTCAAGAATGACAGACCCCAGCCTTTCTTCACACCCGGCCTGTCATCAGCGCGGTTAGTCGCATGACAGCGGCTGTCACTCACAGCAAGACCAGCGGCTCAGCCGCGGTCCGGGCGTCAGTGCTCTCCACCCTGGCATTTGTTCCAAGGGCTCCTTGATCAGGCGTTTCGGCACACTGGTTGACAAACCTGTCAGATTAGCCAGACAGTACAGGAGAGGCACGCAAGAAGCTCACATCTGCTTGACCGTCTCTGGCTTCAGGATCTGGGCTCCATTCGTCCCCGTGCCGTTGTTGAGCAGCACCTTCAGCAATTCCAGGTAGTTGGCCGCAGACGAGACTAGCATGAGCGGCTGCTTGACCTCGAATGGGCCGTTATCGGTAAGGATAAGTTAGGCACTCACACAATCCAGAGCCACCCCTCTCCATTGGCAGTTCTGGGTTTCTGCCGGTCAAACTATCTCCTACACGACGTGCTCACTTGGAGGGGTATTCGCGGGGTGCGAATGTATCTGTCTTGGCGTCCCATGCGTGCAGTGTCGCCAGTCTAGCCTCGATGCGCGGGTTCGCCCAGGGGTTGAAGGTGATGTCTTCCAGGCCGAGAGGCTTGAAGATGTGTTCTGCGGATCAGTCACATCCGCAGGCAGCTGGTGAGGATCAGCCAACCTACCTTCGAAGTAGTCTCCCAGACTCCTGCCGGTCACCGCAACAAGCACCTCGCCTGCCCAATCCATGTTCACTCCATAGTCAAACTTGCTCCCCGGCTCGTTGACCAGGGGCTGCAATTAGTGGCCCAGTCGTTCATGCGCCCCTTTGAACACCCACCGCATTGCCGGCGAGGCCGGGCTGGAGTTAGCGATGCGCAGCCAAAGAGGACATCGACTCACCGCCAGGTTGTTCTGCTCATACCACCGGCGCAGGTGCAAGTTGTACCACGAATACGAGAACCCAGCCGTATGGCTCAGCAACATCCGGGTTGTTATCGGGACTCTGCCTATAAGCCATGTTGCGCGTTCGCGCCGACGTCGCCTTACTTGGCCTTTCGCGTCGTGGTGTCCTGCTCGGTCGAGTCGACAATGATGTCCGGGTCCGCCAGTGCCGGCACCCACTGTCCCACCGGTGCGTCCAAGTCCAGACCGCCGTTCTCCACTAAGTGCATGATCGCCATTGCCGTGACGATCTTGCTGCAGGAGAATATCGCAAAGATCTACTGCTCAGTATGCAAACAGGCGTATGCGTGTGATGACTCACTGCGTCCTCGGCCATCGCCTCTGGCTGACCGGCAGTATTAGGCCCCGAGACTCCGAGGTAGACCATCTCGCCTTGTTTGTTGACGATGCCGACTACAGTGCCGGGATGATCCGCCTTCGGCACCGTGCCCGGGTACGCGACGAGCAAGTCCTCGAGCTTGCGTCGAGCTTGAGCTGATAAGGTGGTCGGCATGAGGACTAATTTGCGTGGGACAGCGCAGAATCATGCCATGCCAGACCGCGTCGACAGCATTTGTACAAGTGACGCATGCATGATGGGGAAAGAAAGAAGGTAGCGAGGGTCGATTGCGCGGATAGCGGATAGAGCAACAACAATAACATCGGTAAGGTCCGGTTCGTCCGGGGACCACATCGACCTCCTTCCCACCCTTCCTCTTCTCACCCCTCCATCACTGCCCTCTCCCTTCGCTTGGCAGCGGCAAGCTCCACTCAACAGCTTGAGGGGACTCAATCGCTAATCGTTCGGTAGCCGACTTCTCATCGCAACAGCTTAGCGGCTCTGAGAACGACGACACTCACCATTCGATTAAGCGACTACCGACTTGTGGTCCTTCGAGCATCTCGTCCTTCCCGGTTGACCGCGATGGATCGATCATTGGCGGACAACCGCCGTGATGATGGCACGATCTTGTCAGCCGGGGCGATCTCTTTGAACCTACCTTTGAAGCGTAAGAGGCGGAATGGGCCCTTCAAGCGATCAAGGACCGGATGTGAGTAGCTGAATCTCAAACAGTGTTGCGGTGATGGCGACTGATAAGCAGGTGGAACATGCAAAAAGTGAGCAGCTACCGGCCGTTCTCGCTTCCCGCTCTATGAACGAGTCTGTACAGTGCAGAGGAGCCAAACGGCTGTTCGAGCCGAAGACCATCATGCCTCCGCGCTGATTTCAGGCGGGGAAAGAAGTGCGATGAAGAATGGTCTGAAGAGGGACATTGTCAGAGATGCTTGGCAGGGCAGTGGCCCTGCACGGGTCGTTCAGAACCCAGGATCAAGCGCTCGCGAAGTCACGACGAGCATGTTGGAGAGGAAGACGAAGATGAAATACGAGAACCGTCAACAACGCCGCTGGAGGGAGTGAAGGGGCATCGCCAGTCGATTGGGGACGGCGGGGGGTCCCCTCACACGACCACCATGCCAACTGTCCCGTTCTTACCTCCCAACTCCGCTCCACGACAGCCTCTCCAAACGCCGAACGACACGTCTTACACTCATCATTCGACGCCAGATAACCCCCTCGCCACAGTGCTTCAACCTCAACCGCCGTCGCAGACAACCACCCAGTTCACCACGCCTTGGGCATACCCGGCCATCCTGTCGAACCACGCACCCGGGGCGACGTCTACACAGCCATCGACATCACCTGAGAACTCCATGCATTTTACGCACCAACATCAGGCCCAACATTCTCATGTCCAACAATCCCAGATGCCCGCCAATCAAACACCGTCCGCGCCCACATCCCAGATTGTCACGTCCTTCCCTCAAGCACTCTTCGACTTCTCGTCCCAAAACCCGAATCTGTCCGCCCTGACGGGCATGAACGGTCTCCAAGGCATGACGACTCACTCTGACGGCTCGGTCGCTTTCGACACCGCTTCGCTCTTCCTCCCCGCGTACAATCAGAATCCTTTTGGGCAGATCATGTGGAACGGGCAGCTCGAAGCGACTACGGGCGGGGGAATGACGGATCTATGGGACGATTTCGACCAAATCTTCGATATACGCACTCCGACGATGAGTCAGGGGACAGGGACAACGCCGGCTGTGGGTCTTGGTGCTGCGGCCGCGGGTGCGAGCGGTGTGGTGCAGGGGCGACCTCTGTTCTACGGGGAGAGGCCGATGCGGCAGGGTGTCTCTCTCGCTGAGATCTGTGCGTCCACGACTGCTCAAAGTGTGCAGGTCGAGCTGATGCCAGATGCAAGGGTCGTGGAGTCTTGGCTGGTGGGCTTACCATCTACCTCGCGCGAGTATGCGCGTGCACGGATAATGGCGCTGAATGATAACAAAGGTGAGGTGCGGAGTGCTGTTCCATTGGCTAAGCTGAATACCAGGCGTCATGAGGGCAGTGCGCTATGCTGTCGCTACGGCGTACATCTTTCTATACGCTTCTGACCCTCAACCGGCGCACGACGGCCTTTCCGATCCGCAGCCAAAGCTCGTCGAGCTGGCGCAACGAGGAGCGGGCGTTGTGCCTCAGCGGAAACATAGTCCAAAGAGCTCGAGCACACCGGCGTCTGCCCACAGCGAGGGCGGGAGCGAGAACATGGTCAGGAAGCTGCGGATGTATGTCGACCATGTATCGACGCCCTTTGCGGCGGACTTGGAAAGCTCCAAGTGGACCGAGGACGCCATCAAGGAGCTGCGTCAGGTGGTGGTCACGGACCAAAAGCAACTTTCCGATCTGTGAGCACCAGCTCTCTCGCGGACGAGCGGTCCAATGGTCCGGGTCCAGACTGACCGGCAGGTTGTGGGGAGTCATCGACCTGCAGCTCGTCGAGGTGTGTCTGAGATGCGCCTGAACACCTGACGGCTGACGGTAGTTCATTCGCGGTGGTGCTGCGCCATCTTACAACATGCTTGCTCTCGGCGACCGACTGGTGCAGAGCGCCCTGGGCGAAGCGCATCCTGCGCTCACCCTTGGCGAGCTGCGTACCTCGGACACGTTCTCGCTCCGTCTCTTCGCCCTGTCGAATATCAGCCGCTGCATATGTCACCGGGGCCGGCGCACCATGTACGTCCGCGGACGTCGCTTGACGAGCGGCGTATCGATGGCGCTCATTCCAGTTTCAACTTCTGGACAAACCACGGCACACCCGACGTACCCGACTCGTCCGCCGAGGAGGACGTCTGCTGGTCCGCGTACCTTGGCCTTCCCGACTCGATCGTCATCATCTTGGCTGAGATCGTGAACCTCTGCGCGGACATGGCTGCCCGTACAACAACATCCGTGCAGGCCCAAGCCGAGGAGCTTGAAGCGGCTATACGCAACTGGCAGCCGTTCCAGGCAGGGTCTCTGTCAGTTTTGGATGCCACTGCCGTCGTCTCGCGCACGGTCGCAGGGCAGCTATGGCGCCTGTGCGCTTTGATACTGCTCTACCAGGTGCGTGTTTAGGTGTCCCGGCTCGCCACACTCCCGATCTTCCTTGCCCGGCGCAGCATAGCCGACAATCAAGCTGATCGTAGTCTGTTCATCGTGTGGGTGCACTGCATCCCGTCCTCCGCCGCGCCCAGGCGGAAACCCTGTCGCTCCTTGACTCGATCGTCCGCCTCCCCAACGGCGACTTATGGGGCTTCATCGCCCTACCGGCGTTCCTAGCCGCTTCGCTGAGTGTCACCGAGGCAGACCGACAACGGGCAATGCAGCACATGATCCGTCCCGGCCCGGAGAAAATGTGGCTAGACAACATCGCGCTCATCGAGAAGGTTTGGGAGGAGGTGGACCAGACGGGTCGGCCGGTGGATTGGTATGACAAGCTGCAGCGAGAAGGCATGTCTGTTGCTTTCTTCTAGACCACTGACAACTGCGTAGTGGAAGCGATCGTGTGTATTTTCGTGCACTTCGCTATGCCCCTTGCTTTGTTGCAGTCTAGATGTCCCCGGCGAAGCATGACGTGCCCTTGGAGTATGCATGCATGGGTATGATATAGCTAGATATCTTCTGCGCCATGGTCACCACAGCGAGCTCTCAATGGCCATTCGACCCGTTCATCCCGTGGATCTCGTTCGCTTCCTGTGCGCCATGACCATTCGCCTGGCTCTCCCTCAGTAGCCTCGCCTCGCTCAGAACCGCCGGACCCGTGATCATATGTGGAGCACTCGTCAATCCTTTGGGCGTGATGTCGAAGTCAAAGATGTCCAGCGGCAGTCCCATTGAGATGACAAAGTTCGGTCGGTTCGCCGTGGCGACGACCTTGGTCTCCACAGGCGCGACACTCAGCAACACGTATGCCTGTTCCCTCGAGAAGCCCAGCTTCTCCAGGTAGTCGATCGCGCTCAATGCCGCGTTGCGGTACGCGGCCATACCACCGCAGTCCGTCTGGATTCGCCCGTGGTCAAGCGTGGACAGACCGGTGAATACCAGGCGACGCGGGTAGGTAGGCTCGGAAGGCGAGGTCTGGTACATCGGTGCGCGCATCGAGAGGGTCTGCACCCCGCCGCGAATGAGGTTGACGCGAAGGGTGACGATGCCGGACATTTCAATAGCTGTTGTCGGCTCGCCGTCGCCCTCGGAGAAGTGCAGATCTCCCACCGATAGCTTCGCCCCGGGGACATATACGGGCTGGCGTTAGTGTCCGTCACTGTGGAAAATTGCGTCTCTGCACAGTCACTCACCAGGTACATCTTCGACCCGCGCGTCAAGCTGGCGATATCGATATTCCCTCCGTGTTCCCGCCCCGGACTCGTCCTCGCGCCCTCGCGATAAATCTTGTCGCGCAGGGCATCGTCCAAGTCTTGTCCGACGTACCCGCCTTTCGCTTTGGGCAGGCATAACGGCGTGAAGCCAGACTGCCGTATTTGGTTCTCGGCCAACAGTCCTTCACGCTCATTCCATGTCGCTAGCATCTCTGCAGACGGCGCCGTGCCCACGACGCCCGGGTGTGGACGCCCGTGGAAGTGAACATGGGGTACGTGGCGCGAGCTCGTCTCGACGCCGTGAAAGTCCCAGATCGTCTTGGTCACGCGTGGCGGGCGATCTTCCTCGTCCAGCGAGCCGAGACCCGGTGAGGTCACGCAATAACCCCACGGTTGGCTGTCGAAAGGCCGCACACTACCATCAGCGCAATAATCGGGACGCTCCGTATAGCGTAATCAAGAATGGGTAGGAGTAGTGTAGCGCAGCCACCCACTCCAGGATATCTATCTCCAGTACATCCCCTGGTTCTGCCCCTGGCACGTGGAATGGCCCCGAAAGATGATGATCCGAATCGTGGTCCAAGTCGAGAACATCGTCCGCACAGTCATCATTGATGACCTGTCCGCCAGAGTAGTCGATACATTCTACCTTGAACACCTGTCCCAGCTCGATCGCCCCAATGCAGCTGTGCGTCAGTGAGCCCATTCCGGACCGCTCGACAAGCAAGCCACTCACGGAATGTCTGGATGCCATCGGGTGTGTATACCATGCTGCTCGTGGCCGTTCGCGTGGGGGTCGACCCGCAGCAGCGTCGGGATCTCTCCTGCGCGCGCAGAGCGGGCCGGATATGCCTTGCTCGAGCCATTGGCGTGTTGATGTGGCGGTATGCTGACCATGTCCAGATGTGATGTTGGGTAGTGATTGGAATAGCTGACAAGGACTCAAGACTTATAGACCGTGGGTAGGTCGGGGCTATACGACCGGTGTTTCGTCGAACAGGTGTGAGCGAACGCGTGCCCGAACAGACAACAGCCGCAGCCCTCTACAGCGTGCAGCGAGCCGGTGCTGCAAATTCGCTCAGACCCGCCAATGCTCGCATCTGCCTGCCCGCAAGAAGACGCCGACGTGATGGAAGGGTAGCATAACGCAGCGAGGCATGTCAGGCGCATTGCAGAGGAGAGGGGGAGGAGAGAGAAGGATAAGAGAGCAAGAAACACACGCGCTTATCTGGCTCAATCGACTCACGCGCGGATCGCGCTTGGCTTGTAGCGTCCGGGCGAGTGGCGTCACAAGGGGGGCGGGAGAATCATCTGAAGATTTTGAGCCAAAGCCCAACAGCGCACAAGTCTGTGCACTTGAACGCAGAGGGGAAAGAATCAGCTGGGCAGCTGGACCGGGCGTGGTGCAGACGCATGCCCACATGTGCTAAGCATGAGCTCTTCGGACCTTTTCTCGGGAACAGGCCTTGCCTTCCTTTTGTGCGCGAGGTGACGGCGATCTCCCGCTTCTAGATCTCACCTGCCGTTCAGCCTAAACCATCTCCTCCCCCTTCCCCTTTCGCTTCCTTCCCCTTTCGCTTCCTTCCCCTTCTTCCCGCTGAGCCCGGCTTCGCTTGCTTCGCGCGATGCACTGCGCCAGACATACCATACCCACTTCGCCTCATACCCGTCGTCGCCCAAGCTTCCATCTCTTGTCCGACCGCCAGTCCTTCGGATGCAATATACACGTTCACATATGGTAAGGGGGCGTGCTCGCAGTATGCATATCGCGTACGACTCCATCCACGAGCGTCCGTCTATACGATATGCTACCTGTCTTATCCGGATCGCCGTGCGCTCCTCGTCGCTCTTCTTGGATCCGCAGGACCGACCTCGCCTCATAAAGTCACACGCATGTCGGGACCCTCTCATCCACCCAGTCATTCGACGTGCACTTTGACGAGCCGCTTTCGCCGCTTTCGATACACGGTGACAGCCTCGCTCTCACAGCATAGCACCTACCCCACTGCTTCATCAGGAGCCCTTTTGGCTGTAAACAGTGCGGTGCCAGGTTCCGAAGGCGACCCTCAGGATATGGCGACGCATTTAGACGAGGTCAACGGGGAAAAGGCGACGGACGTGACAACTACAGCCACGGCGGGCATCAGCGTACTGCGGGGCAGCTCGCAAACCAGCCAAGATGCGATGGAGAGCCAGGAACAGGCGCAGGGCGGCCTAAAGAGGGAGTTCAAGGCGAGACACATGGCCATGATATCGATCGGGGGAGTGTTGTGAGTTTGGCGCTGCATCACGATCATGCTCTTCAGGCCGAGAATGTAGCGCTTACGTTAAGAGGGACAGGTTTGTTCCTGTACACCGGCGCTGCCTTGGCCAACGGAGGACCCCTTGGATTACTGTTGGGCTTCATTATCATGGGCAGCGTATGTTACTCCGTCATGGTGCGTGCAAGCTCAACCATTTGGTTCCCCCTCTTCTTCGTGCCAAGTCCATGGCCTGGGCTGATCATAGATCTGCCTCGGCGAAATGGTGGCGCTCGTCCCACTGGCTGGTGGGCCTATCACCCTAGCCGGCCGCTACGTCTCCCCCTCTATGTCCTTTACCCTGGGCTGGTTCTACTGGTACACATGGACGATCTTTCTGCCGTCCGAGCTGTCGGCCATCGCGGTGCTCATCAACTTCTGGAACACCACCATCAACAATGCCCTGTGGATATCGATCTTCCTCTTGGCGGCCGTGACGATCAACCTCATGGGTGCGTCATTCTTCGGCGAGACCGAGTTCATCCTGGCCACGATAAAGATCATCACTATCACCGGCCTGATTATCCTCGGTATTGTCCTCGCTGCCGGCGGCGGGCCGGACCACAAGGCAACCGGGTTCCAATACTGGCGCAACCCGGGACCGTTTGTGCAGTATCTCGGCATTCCAGGGGCGAAGGGTCGGTTCCTCGGCTTCTGGGCGGTCCTCACGCAAGCTGCATTCGCGTACATTGGCAGTGAGATCGTCGCGATCACTGCAGGCGAAGCGACGAACCCTAGAAAGACGGTCCCGCTCGCAATCCGAACGGTGTGGGTACGCATCATCCTGTTCTACTTTGGCGGCACGTTTGTCATCGGCCTGCTTGTCGCCTCAAACGACGAGCGCCTAGCACTGAACGCGGGCAGCGCATTGGCTAGTCCATTCGTCATTGCTATTCAGAACGCCGGGATCAAGGCTCTTCCTGGGGTCATCAACGCCGCGCTGCTGCTCTCAGGCTTGAGCGGAGCGGGCTCCGAGCTCTTCACGTCCTCGAGAGCGCTACATGGGCTGGCGGTGATCGGCAATGCTCCCAGCGTCTTCGCCAAGACGACCAAGCGGGGTGTACCAGTCCGTACCATCTTGCTCAATGCGACGTTGGCGTGCTTGGCGTATATGAGTCTCGGTTCCACGGCGGGACAGGCATTCGGATACTTTGTCAACCTTGGGTCGGCTGGTGGGCTGCTGATGTGGTGGGGGGTGAGCGAATGTGACACACTCGTTGGACAAGGCGAGCTCACAGCAGATGTGTTTTACGTACCTGCGGTTTGAGCGGGGCATACGGGAGCAGGGCATTGACAGAGCCGCTCTGCCCTACGCTAGCAAGATGAATTACAAGGCGCTCGCGGCCAAGTGGGCTCTGGCTTGGATCACCCTTGTATTGTTGTGAGTTCCGCACACGAGGGATTGGTGTTGAAGCAACAGCAGAGCTGACGGCAGCTTCTCCGGCTGGGCAAACTTCTACACTGACTCGTGGAGTACCGGCTCCTTCCTCACGTCTTACCTCCCGATCCTCATCTTCCCGACGCTCTTCTTCGGCCACAAGCTCATCACCAAGACGCGCCTCGTACCATATAGCGAGATGGTCTTTGATGTGGACGTGCCTGGGGACGCGGGTGCGGGCGCCCGGGATATTGAGGCGGAGGTGGAAGGTTCGCAGAAGAACACGGTGTTGGCAAGAGTATGGGGAATGGTCAGACACAGTGGAGTCTGACTTTGACGAGGGGCATGGTCGATGTCAGATAGAGTCATTGCACGGCAAGGATATTTCATCTGCGCTCTATGATGGACCCGCATGCGCACGGCGATGCAGCTAGAGGTTTGGGATGCGAAAGGGGCTCGGTCTGGGGTCCATCGCTGGTGAGGGAGTGCCTAGCAACGCGTTCGCTTCGCGACGCAACTTTACGAGTTCATTAAAAGGGAAAGATATTAGGCTCAAGGAGAATGTATAATCCACCGTCGAAGCGACATCAATATGCCGAGATCGCATCACCGCGCGAAGATGATGTCACCGATATAATCCTTTGGACTGTCAGCAGTATTCGCCTCGTCCACTTGCTCTTTCACTTGCACGCTAACTCGCCCAGTATCATGACCCAGCTCACCCCTCTATCGTTTCTCAGAGTCTCACGGCACATCATACCCGCTCATCGTGGCTTCCCGAACTCGTCAACACAAAATCGGTCACTATACATCTATCACGCTGCCTTTCCCTCGTCGTCCTCCCCGTCGTCCATCGAGCAACACCTCCGCTCTGTTGGTGTTGTATCCCCCGCGTGGCGATACAAGATGTACACCCAGCATCACTTTCACTCGACGGCGCACGAGGTGCTGGTCATCTCCTCCGGCGGCGCCACGCTATTCTTCGGTGGAGAGGGCAACCCGAAAGGCGTTCAGGCGTATGTGGGCAAGGGCGATGTGATTGTTGTCCCAGCTGGGGTGGGTCATGCGATGCTGGAAGATAAGGGCGGATTCGAGATGGTGGGGAGCTATCCTGTAGGCGGTGCGCAGTGGGATCATTGCACGGGCGATGAGTCCGAATTGGGGAAAGTGAAGAGCCGGATCGAGCGATTGGGGTGGTTCGAGAGGGATCCTCTGTATGGCGACGAGGGGCCGGTACTGGAGTGAAGGACGCGCGGGCGGAGTGACGATCCTGATGCTGGATAAGGCAAAGAATCACTCGGCGGGGTCGGTCCGCCAAATGAGCTCAGACGGTCCGCGAACAGTCTTGCGACGATGCTCGCCGGGATTCGCCCAGTGCCGTCTGGAGGAAACCGAAGGGCGAAGCACCGCGCAGGATGATTCTCGCACTCCCTGCATCAAGCAGCAGCTGTTTGGTAGGTCGAACGCTATCGTCCGGCCGGGTCAAGGCATGACGCCTGCACTTTCTTGACAGTCGGTAGCCCTGATTGCGTATGAAATGGTGCATGTCATGGCAAACCAGTGGGCGACGAAGACTATCATCCACTCATCTACTTTTCGGTCGTGTACTCGCTCTCGGCAAGCTGGTACAGCGCCGGGTACGGCTCGACCTCGCGCCGAAGCACGTACTTGCGCATGTACCACGGCAGCTTGTCCCAGTAGTACTTCGCGTGTTCCTTGTTGCCGACGGAGAAAACGGTGTCGAGCTCTTCGAGCGTCAGGTTCTGGGATCAGCGTCGGTCGCGTCCGATCGCTGCCGCAGCCTCTTCGGGTGGGGACACAGAGACGAGGGGCAGGACGCGGAGGAGGAGACTGATGACGAGCGTGGGCGCAGACCTACTTTCGTCTCGGGCAGTAAAAAGTACGTATACACCGTGGCGAACAGATTCCACCCGGCGTACCAGCTGAATGCCCCCTGCGGAGTAAAAGCCTGCAGCAGCGCAGGCCACGTGAAGGAGATGGTAAAGTTGAAGCCCCAGCATGTGGCCGTCGCGAAGGACATGCCCGTGTCGCGGAGGTACAGCGGGAACGCCTCGGCTGGGGTCAGCGCCATGCCCCCTCGCCGTGTCGACACGCACCGGAGTAAGTGAACGGCACGGGGCCTTCGCCCGGAGAGTAGACCGCCATGAAGAGGTAGATGCCCAGCGCAATCATAGCCACTCGCGCGGTGTTGTACTCGCCTAGCTCGGGGTTGCCGTCGGGCATCAGGAATGACCACCCAGTGAAGAATAGGCAAAGGGACATGATTGGGAAGGTGGTGAGCAGGAGATTGCGGCGGCCGAACGTGTCGATGGTGTAGATTGCTGGGATGGCGAAGAGCCAGTTGACCTACTTGTCAACGCTGAGCACCGATGAGCGGGTGGAAGACGACGTACCACGCCCGTGCCCATGGACACCCACAGCGCTTGCGTGCGCGAGAAGCCAGAGTCGACGAAGATCTGGGTCGAGTAGTACGCGATAACACTGCCCATGAGTGCGGTCCGACGGATCATCCGGCTCGGCTCTCACTTGACGCCGCAGAACTGCTGCATGAACATACTGCGCATCAGCTGGCGCTCTCACCCGGTGTAAAAGCACTCACACGAAGAACGACGACTGGGCAGCGCGACGGTTTCGTCGGACCTGGGTGATCTCGTGCCACATCGACTTGCCCTCTCGCTGTACGCGCTCGATCTCGAGCAGCTTGTACGCGTAGTACATGTCTCGAGCCGCCTGAATCGGGTGGTTGCGCAGCCGAGAGAACGCCCGGAACGCCTTGGGGAACTGCCCGCGCTCCATGTACCTGCAATCAATGTCGAGTTGGGGCAGGTCATTGGCCGGAGACCGCTTACCATCGGGGCGACTCGGGGCAGAAGTATACCTGGGCCATGACGAGCATGGGCGGGATGGCGGACGAGCCAAACATCCACCTCCATTGCGGGTAAGACAAGTCGGGGCCGGTGGTGATCTCCCCAGTGGGGACTGTGACATTCTGGAACGCCACGGACGCGATGAACCCGATCATCTGGTCCATGAGCGACTGGTTTGTCCTTCACACAGCTAAGTTGCTTACAATACCGAACGCGGTCCACATCTGCCATTGCATAGTCAGGGCGCCACGGATCGACTTGGGCGCAGACTCGGCCGCGTAGACGGGTGTCGTCGAGGACTTGGCGCCGACCGCCAGACCGAGGGCGAAACGGGCGATGAGGAGGTTGTACCACGAGTCGGCCGCCGCCATCCAGAAGCTGGCAGCAAAGGAGATGAAGCACGAGATGAAGATACAACCCCGTCGGCCAAAGTAACGGTTGAGAGGGGCGTTGAGCCAGCAGCCGATGAGCGCCGAGCACGCGTACGGCGCGCCGTTGAGCAATCCGCGGATGTAGACTTGGTCCTCGCCGATCTGGAACTCGTCGAAGTAGAACTGCTGCGCGCCGTTGGTCACGGTCTGGTCCATGCCCTGCACGACGGCCGATCCCGCGCAAAGCACTACAAGGAAGTAAAGCATCTTCGGCTGGCGCCACCGGTGCTCGACCTCGGCGCGCATAATCTCGCGCTCGTGCTCCGTGATCTGCGGGACGTCGTTGTACCCGTTCGGCTTGTTCTGCACACGCGCAAGGAACGCGCCTTTTCGGAAGCTTTCAGAGTACTCTTGCAGCCCGTGCTGCTCAATGAAGGCGTCCACGTCGCGCAGAACGGCGTCCTCGTCCATCCCGGCTAAAGGATTCTTGAGTAAAGCGGTGACCTTGTTGTGCTTGGCCGAGCCGGGCACGACCTTTTCGCCGTCGTGCGAGCCCGTGCCGCTGACGGAGCCAGAGTTGATCGCGCTCGCATCGTTGATGGTCGCGCTGTCGGCGGACTCGCGGTGCACGAACTCGGTCGCGCCCTTCTTCATATCGGGATCGTTGTTGAACCGAGAGGGATTCGACATGGTGTCGACGAATGTGTTGTGTCGCCGGTTGATCAGGCGGGTACTGAGAAGACAGATTGAACGACTGCGGGGCGTTGCGTCGATCACGACGGGTCAAGTATATGTATGTCGGTCTCGGCGTCGGCAGAGCATATCCGGGGCATACTTTCGTAGGATTCTTGGCTCTTTCAACTAACATACTGTCGACTGTTGGCGAAGACGGCGCATGGTCGCGGACTGCAGTTCAGCCAAGACTTGACGGGGATGAGGGGCATCCATCGGGCCAAGAAGTGACATCTGGAGCATCCAGGCCAACGGGGAGCTCGAGGGGCACGCATCAGTAAGCATCTCATCAAGGTTGTTTGCTGCAGCCCGTACGGCCAACGCTCCGCAGTCGATGTTGTGGGAATCCAAGCCAAGAACAAGTCGGAAAGCGGGGCTAGGCGAGGGCCATCGCATTGGCACACGTCACGCAGTCGCTGTTCTCCTGAACGTTCGGATCACTCGCGGTGCTCGACCACTTGCTCGTCGTCTTGGCTGTAGGGAACACTGGGTGAACGGATATGCGGCATCATGCATGGATGGAACATGGTCAAAGCACACGACGGGTACCCGGAGAGCTAGTGTCTTGGCGGAGAAACGGGGCGTTAAGGGGCCGGCGGCATGGCGCCTGGTCCGATACGTCATATTCTTCCACCAAGATGATTCTCCCCTTCGGTGTGGCTTTCGCTCCGAAGTTGAACGGCTTGGCTCGTGGGTGGTTGAGGGTAGAACTTGTATTTGGTTCGTGCACCTCGTCGCTGATCGTGGGCTGGTGTCCATGGCTGCGATTCTGAGACGAAGTAGATGCCTTTGCCAAGACCACACCACGATGGTTCGCTTCGGTGACTGTGATGCTTCTGGCGCTTCAACGATGTTCTCCGTCGGCCATGACTGGGTCTACGCTGTCTTCGCCTCAGGCCAGCGTCGATTCTCTCTACAGCAATGAGGAACTGCGTGCCTCGAGCTGTTTCTTCAATGTACAAAAAGACAGGTTTGGTATGGCTCCTCGACGCGCCCAACGTCCCTGCCCTTATGAGATCACGCCTCCCTCCGATAAACCCTGCGTGGACAGCCGTCAAGTATCAAGCAGCCAACTTTTCGCGGATTGACGAGCTCGTAGATCGTTTGCAGACACTGCACTCCCCTGTGCATGCGCTTGAGAAGTGACGCGCACCTTGGACCCCCATGGTGCACCCGTCGCCACTCGAATGCGAGTGGCGAACCCGCATGTGCTAGAACGGATAAACTGTTTGTCAGTTTAGCCGATAGCCTCTATCCATCTCTTACCGACAGCCGCCAGACCGCGGGCACGCTGCATTCGCTTCGAGATCATCTTATTCATCAGCTATCCCTACGCCATGCAGCCATGATGTCGATGTCGTTCATGCTCGGTTCCATCGAGTCGGTCCGTCCGCCGCTGCTTCTGGGCTC
>CAUG01000265.1:62408-88161 GCA_000442785.1 Papiliotrema flavescens NRRL Y-50378
GAAGAATCAGCGGGACGGGACAGCTAACACTTATAATCCGAATGTATCCCACTTCGGCCCCTACACATTTCAGCCAGCATGATGAAACTAAGCATAGTCCCCGCTCAATTACCGCTCCTTCCCGACCCAATCCTCTCGCCAGGGAACCAGCACCTCGTGGGTAAGGTGATCGTGCACGCAAGCAAGCCGACGACCATCGGCGGGCTGAAGCTCTACTGGGCAACGACACTGCGATATCGCCTTACCGCGGCAAAGAGGCTCAAGTGGGGAGGGCGAAAGGTGCTGTACTGCGCCGAGGTGGTGGTGCTTGACCGGGAGCAGGTAGTCCCGGCGGGAGACAACGAGTGAGTCCACTGGGCCCTCTGGCGAAGCGTACTCCGGTCTCACAACAGGTACGAGTTCATGCTCGCCCTCCCGGCGGACCTCCTCGACACTCGCACGACGCACTACGACAATGTTGAGCATACTCTCACTGCGGGACTGCTCAAGGCGTCACCGTGTTATGATCACATCGCCCATTCGGCATCCTCTCTCACGCCTCCGTCTTTCCGTGCAGGGCCGGCCGCGAGCGCGTCAGAAACGGCGACAACAACGTTGGCAACGTCTGGAGCTTTATTCCGCGCCTTCCGACGTCTACGCCGGGCAGCACGTGCGCACACAGGCTCAAGCTCCTCCCCTTCATCGACTGATGACGACGCCCAACCCACAGACGGGTTCAGCGGCCTCCCCATCCTCGCATGCTGCTCGATGCGCATCCCGGTGTTCCGGACATGCTGCTCCATCGAGAGCGACCCGACGTGGCGCTTCAGCTACACCGGGGTGATACCCGATTTTGGAGCCATGTATAAGCTGAGCATGTACTCGCCGAACGTGAGTTGACACTGCTCGTCGCCTCCTTGACTCCCTCTCGTTCCCAGCGTGTGTACTCCCAGCGTCCCGGCCTGGTAGGCAATGGTGCTGGAACGCCATAGGCGCGATGCTGACGGCAGCTCGCCGTGGGAGGAATCCTCGACGTGGCTCTCTCGCTCGAAGACATTCCTCCCCAGGCTACCCTGCACGCGATCGACCTGGCGCTCGTTCAAGAGACGACTGCCTCCGCAAGCTCTCCGACCTGTAACGGCGGGAGCGGCGAGTGCAGCAAGCCCGACTCGACGCTGGACGAGTACATCCTGTGGTCGGAGGGCCAGGCGTGGCTCACGTTCCCTGGTCGTGCGCGGCCCAAGGCGGGGTCGTACTTGTACCGCGGCGCCGAGGCGCGAGCGCTGGACGTCCCGGCTCAGATGGATTCTGGGCCCGGCGCGGTAACTGCCTCGTCCATGACCACATTTTCCAGCCTCACCCCGTCTATTACGACCACCGTGACCTCTAAGACGACGACAACAGCCTCATCCGAGGGGACCACACCCGATCCATCCCCACCGCCATTCAAAACCCGTCTGCACCTCCCCTCGCCCATCATCGGCGCGCTGCCCACGCTCGAAGTGGCCCGGGAGGGCGCCATCGCGACCATCACGCACACCCTCCGCCTGACGTTCCACTACTCCCTTCTCGGACAAGACTGGTCCGGCGCCGATCTTCCTCCCGACAGGGCCGGCCTTCCCATAGAAGGTGCCGTCCGAACATGGTCGCTCGAGAAAGAGGTGGTTATGGGCAGCGATACGCGCAACGCGGGCCAGACTGCGCCGCCGGGGTACAGGCGGTATGCGCCAGGCGGGCGGCCGCGTATCGGCCTGGAGCCCAGTCTGAGCCCTCGAGGCCCGGTCGTGCCCAGCGCAGACATTGCGCGGAGGAGCTCGTATACCCCAGGCGCGCGCGCAAACGGGCGGAAGTGGCTCAGGGGGGTGGTGCTTGATCCGGAGACACTCTGGAGACGGACGAGGGAGCATTGGGAGGAGACGGAGGGGCTTTGCGAGTGTTTCTGCGATGGCCGGGATGGAGGTTTGGGTGAGAGAACGGGAATGGGTGACGCGGCTGTTGAGGGGTCGGCGAGGGCGGAGATGTCAGGTGGTGGGGCTGGTAAGGTGTAAGTGAGCGACATGAGAGCATAGAGGCAGGGATACAGGAATGTAGGGATGCAGCCTAGATGACACTGGCGGCCAGGCGAGGCGGAGAGACAACTTGCATGCGAACCAACACAACTATACGACAAAAACGACTTCCACGTCCTGACCTCGTTCGATCCTTCCACCTTCGGTCCGCTATGTCCGAGCTCAGCGGATAACTAGGTCAGGCGCACCAGCGCGGGCCTAAACGCGCGCGACCACAGCCACGTTCGCCTCCGCCTCTTTCTCCATATCCTTGCCCTCGGGGATCTCGCCGCTCTGCCTCGGGAGCGCCAAGCCGTCCGCCGTCTCAGGCTCGCCAAACGTGCCGAACACATCGAGCTCGTCGACCTCGCCGATGCCCGGCGGGGGGAACGCCTTGGACAGCGCGACGTGGACCAGGCCGCTGACGAGGAAGCCGAACGGGTAGCAGAGGAAGTACAACCGGGTGATGCTGACGGGTACGACGACTCCCGCGCCCACGCTCTGCAGGAAGCCTGGGAAGAGCGGCGCGACGCCGCATATCCACGCGATGGGCACGCGGAGATTGCAGCCGCGGGTGTACCAGTATATTGAGCGGGGGCTGCCGTCGTACAGCGCCGTGAGCTTGACTTTGCGGAGGTGCACGAAGAAGTAGTCGAACACCATGATGCCCGTGATGGGGCCTATGAACACCGCGTAGCCGGCCATGACGGAGATGAAGGCCGTCGCGCCGTTGAGGAGCGCCCACGGACACATCGCCATCGAGATGGCGAGGGTGATGTATGCCCCGCGCCGGATGTTGATGTACCGCGGGAGGACGGACGCGAGGTCGATCCCGCCCGCGATGAGGTTGCCGGACACGTTGAGCGAGAGCTGCGCGCAGGTGAAGACGAGGGCGGCGAAGAAGACGGCGGCGCGCGCGCCCGCCGTGTTCTCGTTGAGCTGGATGGCGGAGAGCAGGTCGTACGGCGTCCAGAGGAGCAGGCCGGGGTAGTACAGCGATCCGACCGACGCGCACACGATGCCCACGAGCGTCGACATTGTGCCGCTGATGGGGGAGAAGATGGCTTGCGACAGGAAGGCGTCGCGCGGGCGCACGGAGAAGCGCGTGTAGTCGGATTGATTGAGTAGCTGGGGTGAGCGGGTGGACAACACGGAGGGTCGTGCGTGAGGTGAAGGACGAGATCCAAGGGGCGATAGACGAGGCATAGGTGGGAGACACCAGGTCCAAGGGACATATGGCGAGGGGCAGGTCAAATGAAATCCCCACTCACGCCGGCACAGATACCCCCCAGACTCGCCGAGATGGCGCGCACGATCGCCCACGCCAGATCCGTCCCTCGAGCTGGCTTCACGCCCACCAGCGCCAGTCCCTCGGGCTTCAGCAACGGCCCGCCCCCGCCAGCACGCGCAAGCGACCAGATGAACAGGATGATGCACGTGAGGGACGTGAGCGACGCGGACACGACGAGCGGGCGGCGCAGGTACTCGGGCGGAATGAGCAGCAACGGGACCGAGATGAGAGTGAAGAGCATGAAGCACATGAAGTCCGCATTGGTCATCCCGATGCCGACGGGCAGTGTGTTCTTCATGGTGTAGATGCCGGGGGCCATCGCGCCGATCATGACCTGCTGTTGGCGAATGCATGCGGGAAGCAGCTTTCGTGCTCACCTTGAGGCACTGTGCGCCGAACCAACCCTGCGTCGCGGACCAGGTGAACGACAGCTGTGGTCAGCCGTTGCCCTACCGGGCACATTCGATCGCCTCACGATGATCCGGTTCAGGAGGGGAAAGTACGCGAGCCGCATGCCCCATACCATCCTGTTCCACATGGGGAAGCCGACGTGCCAGTAAGCGCCCATCTGGCCCGTGAGGACGACCATGCACGAGACGATGATGTTGCCGATGATGCACACGATCATCGTCTGCGAGATGGTCAGGCCGAGGCCGAGGAACGACGCGCCGCCCGCCCAGCCCGAGACGGACACGCCGGACGTGACCCAGAAGGCGGTGTAGGACCAGAAGCCCCAGGAGCGGCGCTGGGGAGGGAGCGGCACGTTGTCGCGGTTGAGCTGCGGGTCAGCGCGGGTGCAAGAAGCTGTACGATGGCGCCAGTGTCCACACCGGTACCCACCCAGTTGTTCTGCTCCCATACTTCTGCTTCCTCCCCATGTTGCGGCACCTCCAGCCGCTTGAGCAGCGTCTTGCTGTCGATCATGCTGGTAGTTGACTGACTTGCTAGGTCCAGTCGCTCAAAAGAAGCGTTACCTCCCGTCTTGCGTCAAAGGGAGGGAGCTATATACCTTGCCAGGAGGCGCTGCGGCTTATCTATGAGTATGCCGAAAGGCAGGCCAGTGATCCAT
This sequence comes from Papiliotrema flavescens NRRL Y-50378, assembly GCA_000442785.1. Taxonomy (NCBI): domain Eukaryota; kingdom Fungi; phylum Basidiomycota; class Tremellomycetes; order Tremellales; family Rhynchogastremaceae; genus Papiliotrema; species Papiliotrema flavescens. Next base: position 66,796 of record CAUG01000265.1, read on the forward strand.
CTTAGTCGCGTTGATGCGTCTAGGCCGCCGGCGCCTGTTTGTGATGTGTATGCGCGTGAGTGTCACGGCGAGGGCGGTCGTTGGGTGGGGCGGGTATGATGGGCGGTTATGGACTAGAGGAGGGCGATTGTGTCGATCAGCGTACAGGCGGGAAGGGAGAGAGAGCAAGTAGCCAGAGGACACATCACATCAACTGCATTGCAATGCCCAATTGCTCATCCGTCAAAACAGGCGCCCGCCCATGTAGCAGTACCTCGGACGGACGAGCCTGACGTACGACATGCGAAGGACTGGAGCCTGTCGGGCCATCAGCCGGTCCGAGATGCATGCATGCTCGGCTACTGTCAAGTGACTTATGGGCTGGACGACGAAAGGGCCAGGGGCTGTCAAGGGCGCTCCGAGCCCGGACGGTATGCGCATTCAAACATATCCCCTTCCCCTTTCTCTGGTCCAGCTCCCGACCCCGAAGCACTGTCTACGCCATGCGCCGCCGTACAGCCAAGCGGGGAGCCCCCAGAGGCTTATCTATATTAGCGCGGTCGCTCACGGAACGTACTCGTACTCGATCCGGTAACGCGCCTAATCGACTGGCAGTTGCTCATTTCGAGGCGGTAGCCGCCTGCGGGGATGTCAGTAAGAGCTTCCGAAGATGCGCTGCTCAACAGCTTGCACGGCCAAGTAAGTGAGAGGCGGTCCAGGAATGTTGACGCCGCCTGATGCATGTGTTGCGGCTACGGGGGGCGAGCATGGGCCCACAGGGAGACATTTGCAGCGTGCGCGAGGCGGCCAAATCGCCTGCTTGGCCTGCGGGCTACTTTGGACTACGGGCTCTGCGTCGTGCGACTACACAGCAGATAAGCCTGTCATAACCCGGCGTCTATCGGGCTGTCCGAAGACCCCAGCGCCAGATCGTCAGCGGTCATCCGCGTCATTTTCATTCGTGGTCTGCGTGGTTCAGGCGAATCGGTGGACAGAAGCACAGCCAGCCGCGCGGGTATAGATGCCACCAAGTGGCGAGGCGACTTTGGAGAGTAGGCCCAGCCCTTGCTTGGCGTCGTCTGTCGTTCAACACACGCACAATGGTGTCCCAGACTGAAACCGTCAATGTATTGGTGGCGCCTATCGCTTCGTAGTGGCTTTTGCGCTGACGGGCGGGCCCAACGCAGAGCATGGCTTCTGTCCCCTTTGGGTGGTACGTGGCAGTGCCCTGACAGGCGAGGCCGGACTCACCGCTGGATACAGGTCAACACCAGCATCCGTCGAGGAACAGAGAACAGCGCTGCAGAGCGGATCGATACATGCGCTGTGGAGACACAGTTCCAGTCTTAATTCTGCGATGCACTATTCTACAGTATAAGATCATCTCGCGACCACTTCCGTCTGGCTGCCCCCCGCCAACGCCACTCGCAAAACTCCATCGCCCAGTCCGCCTTGCCGCCCACATCGCCGTCTTCCCGTCCTCGCCCCATCCGCCCTGTCATTCTGCCCTCTCCTGCCTTCTCCAAACCGCACCGCTACACGCTCCCGCTGTTATCCGCACAACTAAACACGCTCACCCCGTCGCGCTTGAGGGTATCTCTGATGGCCACGCCGTTAGAGTACGACCCGCCGACGGAGATGAACAGCGAGATGAAGAAGAGGAGCACGTGGAAGGCGAGGAACGCGCGGTTGAGGGTCGTGGACCGGTCGGGCCATGTGCGCCACAGGGCGAACCACATGAGGCATTGGAGCGTGCTGCGGCGTGAGCGCGGGGGGCGAGTTGGGCAGGTGGTGGCTGGGAGTCATAGATCAGAAGCGGAAATTTACTCACTAGGTCAGGTTGATTGCTAGCGCCGAACCGATCAAGCTGATGCTGCGTTGTTAGCGGCTGCGGACGGTGAGATGTGCGAGGCTGAGAGACGGTTGAAGTCAGATTGCGCACCGGGACGGAGGGCCGGGTGATAGGGGATCGGGAATAGGGGAGAGGAGATGTAGGGTGCCAACTCACATGTTGTCGAAACCAGGGATCGACTCGGCGATGACGAACGAGATGGAGGTGTTGAAGAAGACGCAGGAGCTGGGCGTGAGCGGCCTGCCACTTCCCGTCACCAAGCGACCGGAGCTTTGAAGTGTGCTTGCGCTCCGGCGTCACTCACTACCAGACGATGTAGTGCGTCTTTGTGTTCTCTGTCAGGTGGCGCGTCTTGCCCAGCAGGCGTAGGAACACGTATTTCGCGGGGATGTGCGTGTTGAGTACTGCGCCGACGAGCAGGCCGGGGAGCGCCTGCGTGTGAGCGCTACGTGGCGCCTGAGGATGTACTCACCAGGCCGTAGCAGACCTTCTTCATGACGTGCCCGGCGCTACCGAGGGCACTGTCCGTCAGCTTCGGCTCCGCCCCCGGCCTCTCCTAGCGAGCTGAGAAGCACCGGTAGCCTTCAGAGATTTCGCTCGCACTCACGGACTCGCGATGTACTGCCCGCAGAAGTGGTACGTCACACACCCGACGATCAAGTACGTCATGGTGGTAAAAGTCTGCGTGACGACCACCGTCTTCTTAAAGTCCTTTGGGTTGCGCATCTCCGCCAAGATGCCAAAGTAGTTTGGGGCGCCCGCGTACGCAAAGACGATCTGTGGGTGAGACACGCAGCTTCACAGAGAGGCGCAGTGACTGCGTACCGTGGACAGGGCCGGCATCGCCTCGAGGAATGTCGGGTGCGCCACGATGATCACGTCGAGGTCGTACGGCCCCGTCTGGGGCGCGGCGGCCGGCCGGTCCTGCACCCCGACAGAGATCGTGAGCGTGATGATGGCGCTCATGAGCCCGAAGAGGCCCACCCAGCCGATGAAAGAGATCTTGTCGAGGGTCTGGATGGATGAGACGAGAAAGTTGAGGATCGCAGCGACGAGCACGAACACGACGGTGCATGTCCCGTGGGTGCTGAGCGCGTTGAGCGCGGTCGAGAAGCCGATGAGGCCCGCGCCGGCGATGGCGGTGAGGTTGATCTGCGGTGAGCTGTCGCTCCGTGCCGCAGCTCGAGCTGCACTGGACGAGCGTTGTGACTCTAGAGCAGACGGCAACGCACCCAGTAGATGACGCCAAAGACCTCGCGCCCCCATCGGCCGTACAGGATCATTCCGACGCTGGGGTCAGCGTTCAGCACACGTCGCGTCAAGAGTTGGAGCGACGCCGGAAGGCGCCCCACACGACTCACTCGGCGACAGAGTACACGTTCGGGTGCACGCGCTTGAACATGCCAATGATGATCTGGCACCAGGCGGACGAAACGGCAATCGCGATGATGAGGAGGATGGTAGGGACCAGGCCGAACGTCGCGCACACTTGCGGCTGGCGTCAGCGCGCTGGGGCCCGAATTCCTCTATGTCGCAAAGCAAGAGGCCACCGCACTCACGATGGCCAGCACGCCCAGCCCGATCTGGCACTTGGTACACAGCACTCCGGCTCTTATCCTGCCGTCAAAGCCTGAACGACAAAGACGGCACATACTCACCAGCCGAGGTTCCTGTAGTTCGGCCCGTCTTCGTTCAGCTCACCCCATACGCCGTCGACGTCTTTGCCATTCGCTGCTTCGGTCACGACCGCCGCGTCGAGGGCTTTGCCTGAGCGCAGGGTCGTTGCGTCGCTCCCGCGCTTCTCCGGGTCGGCGCTGGGTGTGGGGTGTTTGCCCATGATGTTATTGCTGTGTGGTGAGGCCGCGTTCGAGATGAGATGTAGATTGCGCGCAAGGGATGATGCGAGTATGCGTCGCTGAGTGGACGAGGAGAGGCCGGACGGGACGTACTGCGCCTCGTTGGACGATCAGAGCGCTGACGGAGAGGGCGGCGGCGAGGTGGCTGCTGCCTCGGGTTGCGGTGCTATGCTCCCAACTGTCACGCTGCCGTAGTGCACACGAGCAAACCGGAGCGCCTGCCGGGGCGAGAAAGCAGCGGTGTGCTGGGTGTTTCAGACTGAGACGACGGTGCGGTGTGAGCGCGTTCGATGCAAGAGCTGGACTGCGAGTGCGGGATTCCGAGCACACGCCTGCACCGACTGAGCCAAATATGTAGAGTAGTGCACGATCCCAGCCGCAGCACCGATTACAGCCTGCATTCGTCTCTTATCGAGTGACTCGTCGAACTGACGTATTGCATGATGCGAGCCAGCACACGCACGACTATACATGGGGAGCCGTAAATAGATGTAGGATGAATGAGCAGGGCCGCTCGGCAGACAGTGGACTAGCTCGAACGCTCGCAAAGTCGCGTGCGGTGGTGCATTGCGCGGAGAGGCCGATGCTGCTCACGCCCTGTGGCCTCCAGACGGCCAGAAGATCTGAGGGCAGATACGGCACGCCGTCGCTGTCGCGGTCACGGGCACTCCGCTGTGCCGGTCCGCCAGAGCACAGCGCAACGGCGCCCGTGTGCGCCAGCGCGCCGGTGCCTCCTATGCTTAGCTTGGTTATTAACGGTGATGGTTGCGGCTGATGACGCGAGACCGATGTGGAGTATGCGGGGGTTATCTTCGGCGTCTTTATCGGCGGAACGGGTGGATGACGCGGCGGACGACTCGTGCTATTTTGGTGGATGGGAGTGAGGCCGGAACACAGGCCATATGGCATGCCCTTCAGGACATCAATCGTCACAAGCAGTGCGGATGGGCGAGCCGATGGCCTGTTTGGGTGCGTGTCCACTGAGTCTCTAGGACGTTGTCGCTGGGCCGTGGGCGGTGGCTGGCGGGCAAGTCGGACGAAGCGGGGTGGGGGAAGAGTGGGGATTAGGATCACCAGGTCGGCTAGATCCGACTACCCTCGGTGCGGCTGGCGGAGACAGAGGGGCGGCTGCATGCATCGTATAGGTGATTGTTGGTGAACATCGCCCGGTGAGACTCATGAGACAGGACGGCAGACCGACTGTCCACTCGACACGACAAGCGCAGGTGGGAGGAGCGTACTTGGGCTGCTGGAGAGGACGCAACCGGCTGGACCACAATGACGTATGACTCAAGCCAATGCCGACAGCGGGTCAAACACCGGCGTGGGCGCTTCAATCGATAGCGTGTGGGGATATATGACCGCTCGGCGGGTCTTGCACGTACCTTCATCGCCATAATCAGGAGATAACAGCCAAGATGAGCAGCGACAAGATCACGGGACATTGCGTGTGCAAGCGATACACGGTGACTATCCCTCGCTCGAAGGAGATGAACCTATGCCGTGAGTGTACATGTCGAACTCCACGGAGACTCGTATCTGAGATGAAGCTCGGATAGCTGGCACTGATATCAGACTGTGTCGACTGCAGACGATGGGCCGGCTCGATGTGCGTCAATAGGTGACAACGCTCAAGATGGATGGGATTTGATGGCAGGTACTCGGCTCATATCTTTGCGAAGAAGGCGGAGACGACGATTGACGGGCCGGAGCCGAGGGTGTATGTTGTCAAGGGAGTGAAAGGCATGGACATGAGCAGGGCGTGGTGCGATGGCTGCGGGTCGTGAGTGCTTTGGTTATGTTCCTCCAGGCCAGCGTGTCTACAATGCGGTCTGGTCAGCTGGTCTACGGCGAGAGCTTCACGAGCGGTACCGCTCCCTCGGGTGGTCTAGAGTTGACAGGTATTGCACAGAGCACTGACCGCAGCGGCCTGTGGATCAAGCCCGAGGGGGAAGAAGAGCAGATCTTCGTCAAAGCGGGTGAGCTGCATCTACCTCCCAGGACAATCCACCTCAATCGAGCTCGGAATTGACTGATGAGGCTTGTTCGACCCGGGCGATGTACCTGCCCCGTCGATGGAGACATTCACGAAAGACATGGAGAGCTGGGAGACGGCCGCTCCGAGCGCGAAGCAGTGGGAGGTGAACCACGGGGGGCTGTGAGTGGGTGGAAGAGGGTTGCACGGGGTCGGTCGGCGGTGTGGACCCACGACCGCCCGCCGGTCCTTCTTCCCTGCATCCGTCGTGCATTACGCTGTATCAGCACCAGTCACCAGTCAAGTATAGCAGCTGTCCAGTCTCCAGGAATGCATGCATGCATGCATGCTGCGCCTTGCATCGAGATACATGACTGCTTAGAAGTCAATAACCTATTACCTCCCCCCACATAATTCCTCCATGTCAACAACGACCTGCGACGCGACTTCTTTTCCTCATGTTGATTTTGGACAAAGACATCATACTCTTTGAGCCATCCTCAGCGGCCATGCCGACACTGCCGCCCACCCCGGCTCTACCTCGCTTCGCCGATGAGAGCCTTCTCTTCGCGACGCAGCCGATATTCGACGCGGACGTGTCGTTCAACGTCGACTGGCTCGAGCCGCTCACGCCCAAGGCGGGGCCGTCGAGGTTGAGGGATGTCGAGGCGGCGCAAGATGGAGAGACCGTGGCGTGGAGTGCAGGCGACGGTGGACTGCAGGATGTACTCGATAGGACGCTGCTAGAGGAGCCGGTACTGAGTGGTCGGGGCGAGAGGTTGCTGGTGTGTGGTGTGCAGGCGCCCAAGTCCAGCGATGTCCTCGAATCTAGGATGGTACCCGGACCGAGTAGTGAGTAATCACCCACCAATCACTGTGAGACTTTGGCTGATTTCAGACGCACGGCGCAGAGCAGGCAATCGAGACGTACCTACTGGGCGTTCACCCCGTAAACACCTTGATTCCGCTCGCGGCCAGCCAGCGGTGGCCCTTCCTGCTTGTCCGGCTCAACTCCAGCGTACAACCACAATCAGATCGATCACCAAGCCGTTCGTTTCTGCGCTTCGCGATAAGGAGGCAGGTGTTCCAACACTTCTCCAGCGTCAATCATCTCCCACGAACCCAGTGCGGCGCAATCGGACGGCACTCGGCGAGACGATGCAGAATGGACAAACGCAGAGCGAAAAGCCCCCGAGTGCTGACTTGGCTGGAAAGGTGCGTGCTTGATGTCACGTCAATCGCAATTCGAGCTCATTGGACAGCCGCCAAAGGCAACGAGTGTCTCTGGACCGGCTCCCAAAAAGAGCGCTCTGTCTCGATACCTCGCCAAAGCTGCGCAAGATCGGCCAAGCCCGTGCAAATCGTCGGCTCAAGCGGGACCATCGACAATCACACGGCCCCATCAAATACAGCCCGCCAAGTTTTCCTCCGCTGTACCACCCGCCTCAACCCACGGCGAGAAAGTATCCTCGTGTGGACCGTCTGAAACCGCTGCAGGCGCTGGTGCGACATCGTCGAAAGCTGGCCGCTCAGACGCCGACATCTCAACGAGCAGTGATCATGTTGGAGGGTCACCGGCACTCGCGCAAGCACCAACATTTGCCATCGACTCGGCGCTCGTGGCAGTGGAGAGCAACGACCCAGGCACAACTGCCGAGACGCTGGAGATGCGCGTGGTGGTGTCAAGCGGTATAACCATGGACGACGAAGAGCCCGAGGTACATCGAGAAAGGATCATCTGCGATCGCATGGAGGCGCCCTTGTCGCGCTCGCAAGTGGTCGATGATCTTGAGATGCTACACGGAACGGAGGACAATCTCGTCGACCCCGCGCCGGACGTCGAGCTGCTCATCGCCGACGAGGACCAGCATATCACGCGAACGCCGCTGTTAAGTCCGCCTCGAGCGCTCGAGGCGGAGTGTGCGGAAAAGGACCGCTCAGCCGACCTGATTTCGCTGGAGCCGGGTCATGGCCCGAATATCGTCGCTGGCGGGGTAAAGGAGACTTCGCCTGACGCGGATGGGAAGGAGCCCAGCGGAGATCAGGATGGTACTACCCTCGCTTCGGGCGAGCATAAGGGAAAGAAGCGCGCGCGAGAGAGTCTGCTGGGCATGGTCACGGGCTTCCTGCGGCGGAGTACGTCGAGTCTGAGCGTGCGAGGGGAGAGCAAGGAGTCGGAGCCCGGAACCGAAGTTTGCTCGGCGACGACAAGGGCGGCACAAGACTCCGCGGAACAATTGAAAGCGCCTCAGCAAGCGACGGCGACGAGCACGGATGGCCCGACTGTGGAGGCGCGCAGTCCGCCACGAAAGATGGCTAAGCAGTGCGTATCGCTCCGACCTCGGCCGGCCACGATCGTGCAACAAACAGAGCGACCCCAGCTGATGTCCAGGTCTCATACCGCAACGTCTGCTGCTGGCATGCGCCCCAGGCCCCATGTTAGCGGGTACATCCCCCTCACTCGGCCAGTGCAGCCCAGGTCCCCACCCTCCCATTCCGGCGTCCGTCACCGAATGGGGCAAGCTGCCGAGGCGCCGCTGCGCCCGGTGACCACGCGACCCGTGGCCCGGCTGCCGCTGCAGCCTTCGCGGATGCAACATGCCGGTAGCAGTAACACCCAGCTCTTCCCGGCGTCGGCACACAACAAGGGCTCCTCGGCAGCTCCAGCGCCGGCGCGCAAACCCCCCGTGCCCAAACTTGGTGCGCTTGCGCCAACCGTCACCGCGAAACCGACGTCGACGTCCGCCTTCGCAGCGGCCGCGCTCGCTCGCCTTCCGCCTCCCGGGAAAGGCGCTTCCGCCGCGGCTGCGCCCGTACGCGTCAAGACCCCCGAGCGCGCGCGGGACCTCGCGAGGCGGCGCAGCGTCTTCGAGGCCTCGGCGTCGATGTCCGCCGCGCCGCGGCCGCGACAGCCACCCCTCTTCAGCGGCGTAGCCCATTCCAACGACCACAAGGCGAACACCGCGATGTCAGTCGGTCTGGCGAGGACCGAACCGGTTCGGGGCCACACGCCCGGAAAGGCTTCGCGCGCGCGTGCAGAGCGTCGCGAGGCCTTTGATGCGGGCCTGAGGGCGCGCAATGAGGAGAAGGAGCGAGTGAGGCGGGAAGAACAGAAGAGGAGGGAAGAGGAGGAGGAGAGGGCGTACTTGCAGAGCAGAAAGGAGACGGTCATCTGGGCGAAGGGCGTGCCGGAGATGTACCGCCGAGGCGGCGGTGGGAATCAAGGAGTCCGCGGGATGGGGAGTGAGTGAGCGAGCGAGTGAGCGCGTGAGAGCGGGATCGTGCGCTGCAGGTGTCTTGAGATCGCGGGTTGTTGCACCGCAGGGGAGGTTACAGGTTGCGTGACGCAGCGGTGTGAGTGGATTGAGGGGCTTGAATGGGCTGGGAGGGCAGATAGGCCGGTCAAATGGGCATGGGGGTGATGCCATACTGTACTTGCACACCTGGACGTATGATTTGTGAGACTATAATCCTCATGTTGTCATGTATGAGTGCCAAGCGCACGTCCTGCTCTCTTCACCCGCGTCGTGCCTCCTGTGGTCCCACTGGCGAGGCTGATTCTGGCAAGAGATACGAGTCGCCCTAATCATCAAGTGAGGCTCATGCATCGCCCAGCTCATATCGCTACAACCACCTCCATCAGGTCCGTTACAAAGACCCGACACAAAGTGCACGCCTCACGCAGTCCCCGAAAATGCTCCTACTCCACCAGCGCCTTCATGACCATATTCGCGAGGACGGTATCCTGCTTGGCGTCGAGCGGGGTCGTCTTGTACGCCTTACCGTGTACGACTGCTTGGTAGAACTCGTCCAGCTCGAGCACGTACGGATCGGTGTACGTCGGCCGGATGACCTGCTCCGAGTAGTCTCCGCTGGGCAGCTGCGATTGGATCGTGAGCTTGATGGGGAGGCCTTTGACGTATGGTCTTGACGTCAGCATCAGAAGCAATATCGGTGTCAGTGATGGTGGCAGTGGTGGTGGCAGTGGCGATGGTGGTAGTGATGTCTGCGGACGCAGAGGCGCAAATGAAATGACGTGCTGGGCGCCCATGGGCGGCAGGCGGAGGACGCGGGGTGGGCGAAAGGGGCCCGACGGCGCTGATAGTAGATGGCCGTATAGCACTCACGTGTCGTACTGGATCTTGACGCGCGAGTCGTTGGTGTATACCTCGATGTGGGCGTCGAAGAAGGCGACTTGGTCGATGGCCATCTGAGGTCAGCGCCGAGGACGCCGGTGCGGCATAGAGAGGCAGTAAAGATGCGTAAGAAGGTTCTGACCGCGACTCAGACCAACCACGATCCAGGCTGCCTGGTGTTCATTGCGCGTGCGACCTTCGGGGACGTCTACTCCGTCTGTCTGACAGCAAGCCTTCCGCCCGCAACCCGGCTATGTCCTACAGAGCTTCTCACCCAGTCACCCCGCTGACCGCAAGGGCACGCTCATCCCACGATGCGCCGTTCCACTCGCACCTCCGGCAGCCCTGGACTCACCTCGAAATGCGCCTTGAAACTGCCATAATCAAACAACGCAGTCCACCACCAGCTGCACCCGTCCGCGTCCCGGCTCCGTGTGCTGGCGATACATCTACGCGGCATGCCTATCACATCGCGCATGGCGCTGAGGTCGTGGCATCCCAGCGTCGTCAACAGCGAGATCCCATGCAGGTTGTACGGGTCTGATTCGTGCGCCCCCGGACCGAGGTTGGTCTGTATGTTGGCGTGTTTGCGCGCTGTGAGCTCGCCCCCGGCCCCGGGCGGGAAGTCGCGGAAGTAGTGGAGGTGCATGCCGGATTGCGAGGTGAAGTGTTTGTTCTGTCGTCAGCAGCGGGTCTGAGTTCGAGTATGGAGGCAGAGAACGAGGTGGATTGAGGCTCAGATCGGACGGAGGCGAGGTGAGGTGAGGTGGCTGCAACGACCAGGAGGACGTGGGCGGCCAAGTCCCCGGATCCCACTTGTCCTGCGCTTGTGGGAGTGAGACTTGGTCAGGCGTCACGGGTGGGTCACAAGTGGTCCCATTTGCAGAGGACGGAAGAGGCCCACTCACGTCGCCGATGATGTCTCGCACCCGCACATCTACAGTCAACACGATGCAGACTCTATCACCCGCAGTAAGACCCACACTTGATCTCCTTGCCCTTGATCGCATCCTTGAGCCGCTCCAGCGCAGTCGCATACCGTCGCATGTACCCCACGAACACGACTACGCCGTTGTCAACTCGGGCCTGCTCGATCGCGTCCGCCTCGGCCTCGGTCTGCGCCATGGGCTTCTCGATCAGGACGTGTTTGCCCGCGTTGGCTGACGCGATGACGTGTTCGGCGTGGAACTGGTCCGCGGTCAGGACGAGGACGACGTCGATAGGGGTCGTGGAGGCGAGCATCTCGGGGCTGGGGTTAGTGTGCGCGGGGGCATACCAGAAGACCCGTTCGGAGGCAGGCGAGCGTGGGAGAGGTGGTGGGGTGCACGGAGTTGAATCAGCTTGCAATGTTCAATGGCAGATCCAAAGAGCCAAGACGGGAGTCAGATGGAGATCCGCAGTATCCTGGACGGAGGCGAGGCAACAGCGAGAGACCGCTTCATGACATCTCGTCCGCGAAGCGTCCACGCCAGTCATACATCCGCCTCCGACGGCTGTAGAATTCAAGCCGCAACTCACACGCTGGTATACACATTCGGCACGTGGAACCGCTTCGAGCACAGCTCGAGCGACTGCACCGAGATATCGCACAGCGCCGTCACTCTGAACCGCTCGTGGTCGATCGAGAGGTTGGGCAGCTGGTGTCAGTGTTGCGTGTGGGGATGATATTGTTGGCGGTGCGAGCTGGTTGAGAGACTCGAGAGGACCGTATGGGACTCACATGCACGCACTGGGCGACTTCGCCGCAGCCTACCACGGCGACGTTGAGCACTTTGAGCGCTTGGGTGGGGGCGGACATGGTATGTGCTCGTCCGGGCGAATTTGGAGTGACCCGCAGGGCAGATGCAGAACTTGGTTGATGTTCCCGGGCCTAGTAGATGGCTGACGAGTATCGTTATGAGCTGACTGGGTGACCGAGGACAATGGGACTTGAAGGGCTTGATCAATTGGGCGGAGGACTGCCTTTGGTATCCTTTGAGCTGTGTTCGAAATCGGAAGGGGCGAGAGCAATCAACTCGGACCTCAGTTTACTCCTTCTGCGAGTGACAAGGTGCTGCAGGGTGTCGGCGGATGGGTTGATGAGCTTGGGAGATGCACAAGAGGACCACGGCATGAGCAAAGACATGTCGGTTTAGGACGGGACAATTGGAAGCCGAGGGATTCCCGTTCTCCGCCTATTCTCCGCGCATTCTCCGCACACCAAATTACCACTGTGGGGTGAGCCAGGTCTTCACGGGCAGCCCAGCTTATGCAGGCGTATGCAGTGCGAAGCAGCTCTGTTGACACGCTCACAGCACCCGAGCAGCAGAGCCGTATGCGTGTCTTATTATGATGATCATCGTTCTCGGCCATGTTTCCGAACGAGTTTCAGATGGGCCTACACTTTCCAGTCTCCGGCACTCTGCATTCTGGACTCTGTATGCTGTCCAGTACAGGTGGGGTCCGATGGGTCATGACTACATCTACAAAAGCACCCAGGCAAGGAGGCCTCCAATGACACCTCCCATGACACCTCCCCGGACGCCCACAATGGCCCCATTTGAGGGGTTGGCCTGCTGCGTTGCCGCCGTCGAGCTCTGGCTGACAGCTCCACCGCTCGTAGGCGTCCCTGCCGACTGCGTCGCCCCGCTGCTTGTCGGTCCTGTCGAGGCTGATACCGACGCTGATACCGACGCTGACGCTGAGCCAGAGGGCGAGACCGACCCTCCCGTGTAGTTCGGGTTGTCGACGGTGACGATGATGGGGCGCTCGTCGCCCGTGATCTCGACATCGTCGCCTTGCAGCTCTACCAATCAGCACACGCCTGCATGTCCGCCACGAGCCTCTCCGCGGATGACCCCGGGATGGTGCACTCACGGGCGTTGGTCGAAAAAGTCAGGTCGTACTCGCCCACCTCGACCGTATCGTCGTTGTCGTCCGAGAACACCGCGAGGTCTGCGCGTGAGCTCGGCGATGACCATGCCATGCTGTCACAAGCGAAGCAACTTAGCACGCACAGTACTCCCCCGGGACGATATCATCCGGCACCGCGATGGTCCCCTCGAAGATCGTCCTCTCGTTGTTGCTCGTCGGCTGCGCACCGCCCTGCAACCCCTGCAAGTCAGCTCAGCCCATCCGCACTGGCCAACTCTGCGCTATTTCGTTCACACCCACCGTGTACGCGCGGATCAGGCCCACGAGCACACGGTCCGTATCGTTGTCGTCGGCACGGTAGGTGAAGTTGAAGCTGGAGCCTCCGGCGATGGACGAGTTGGTCGGCGAGTAGAGGATCTCGTCGTCGTTGTCGTTCGTCGTGCCTTGTTGGCGACGCTGCGGTCTCACAGCCCCCGAACGAAGCTGCGACACTGACCGCTTGCGCGTGGACGAGAGGGCCGTGGTGATGGTGAGGATGGTGGGCCGCGAGGGAGCGCCGGGGGCTGCGGTCACTCACTCATCGAAGAACAGCGACGGCTAGGGCCAGGGGTGAAGAAGGAGAGGGCTTGGGAGAAAGATGTAGTGCTTCTGAAGAGTCACGGACGTACCCCTGCCCTCGTAGCTGAACCTAATGTCGTAGTCGTCGATTCCCCGATCATCGCCGTCAGTATCGTTGTCGTCGATCTCGTTCACCGCGAGGTCTGCTTGTCAATCGTGGTCGTGGCAACTTCGCACCAGGTGCACTAGGACACATCGGTCCATCACTCACAGTACTCCCCCTCTGGTAGGTTCGCCGGTAGAGCAATATTCTCCGATACAACCCGGTCCGCCCCGACGGCATACTCGCCAAGCTACCGTCAGTCCCATGCTCCGCTTCGCTCCTTCGATACTTGGATCAAGACGGCCAAGCTGTAAAGAAATAAGCAGCAAGCTTACCGGAGTTAGGCTCATGAGCGCTACGTCGAATTGCTGCCCATCGTTCTCGTCGTCCGAGTACCACCTGAACTCGACGTTCCCGCCAGAGATGGTAGACTGGTTGGCCGGCGCCGTAATTGCTCGGTCGGCCGAGACGGGGCTTAGGTTGACGGTCGCTACGAGCGCGGAGACGGTGAGCAGGGAGGAGAGGGACGGGAGCATGATGCGGGTGGGGCTGGTGGAAAGGAGGCTGCTGGACGAAGCTGGGATGCTTCGACGCGGAGGCAGGCGACTAGTCAAAGATCTGGAGGGCGGTCAGACGGTTTGACGGCTATTTGAGAAACGCAGTGGGGCTATGTCGACAGGCTGATGAGGCGTGCTTGGCGCGGGGGACTGGATCTCGGCGACTCGACAAGCGAAGTAGTGGACCGCCGGCGGGAATGATGGACAGGAGGCCGTAATGTAGTAAGGCGGGGATGGTGTGATGCAACAGGAAGAGTGATCGCAGACCACCGCCTTGCTTGAGCACTTGGCCATCATCTAGCACCGTCGGGACGACATACGGAGCAGAAAGGGAGCCGCTGGTGAGGGCATGTCGGAGGCGCTTGGCACCCAGTGGGGCAAGCAGTGCGGTCCACAGCCCAACTTGAAGGGGTCAAGTCGCCCCTGCCCTGTCGCATGATGGCACATCTCCCGGGTCCCTCGTCACGGTTGAGAGCAACGAGAGGAGCGAGAGAAGAAGACTGAACCCCCGACCAACGCCAAGAGTCGCTAGAGTCGTCTTAGCTTGATGAGGCGGTGGGTGACGTCAGCGGAACCAAACAAGCCAGACAGGGCGGAGCATCAGTGGCCGTCTGCGGAACCGCGGGGTGATAAGGTAGGCCAACAAGAGTCAGTATGCTTGTGCACACAATGGCCCCAGTGCATACACCAGCGGATCTTAGCGAAAGAGCCGAAGATAGCCCATCGTTGTCTGTTTAACTTTCGATCCGATCTGACCCACGAAGGGCAGCCAGCTGGACGCGGCCACATGGAGACGTCACATTATACATGATACATAGTCTATACAGGCTCGTAGCCCCGGCCACACCCGCCCGAGCCTCTAGTGCTTGTAGTTCTTGCCCTTGATGCTGCCCATCAGCTATGACTGCGGCTGGATCGCTACCGGCCCGCCGACTCACTTGTGATCGCGGCACAGCAGCGCAAACAGGACGCCCACGGCCGAAGCCACCGCGCCCGTCAAGAAGACATTGCGCGTCGCAAGGCTGTACGCCATGATCGCAATGTCCCGCTGCGAGCCAGTGAGGTTCCACACCTCCTCGGTGGACTGCGCGACGGTCTCGGCCACGGCCGCTGGCAAGGCAGTCGTGTGCGCGCGCACGCCCGTGGACAGGATCGCACCGCCGAGGGATCCACCGATGCTCGCGCCTGGGCGTTAGCTTGCGGTCCCCACAACAGGTGGAGTCCCGGGTGCGAGCATCACTCACCGATGAGCTGGAAGAACGAGACGAGGGCGCTCGCCTGGGGGATATCGGCCTTGAGGCCATGCATGTCGAGGTCTGCCTGCGCGGCCACTGGCATGAGCTTCAGCTGGAAGTGGCGCTGAATCCCGAGCCACTTACAGACAGCGTTCATCTGCACCAGTCCGGCGCCCACGGCCGCAATGACCTGCACAGTCAGTTCCTGTCGCCGTGTGTCTCAGAGGAGGGTTGCTCACTTCGAATCCGGCGATTTTGGCAAATGACGAGGTGGGGTTCAGGGTGTACATGATGCCGGCGCCCACGGCCGACACGGCCGAGCCGAGCACAAGCGCCCACTTGTACCGCCCCGATTTCTGCACGATCACCGAGCCGATGATGGCGCAGACGGCCATGCAGATCGCGTAGGGCAGCGTGGCCGTTGCGGACTTGAGGGACTGCAGGTGAGCGGCGCGGACACTCGGCGCGTAGCGGAACACTGACCGAGTAGTGGCGCGAGGCCTGGAGCAGCAGGGGCAGGTACGTCATGATCACGAGCCTGGGTGTCAGCGCGTCGCAGCGGAGTGTAGCGCCACGGTGGGACGCACGAGTTGGTCATGCGCATAAAGGCCACGCCGGCGGCGCCCCAGACGGACAAGAAGCGCGCAATGCGCAGGGGGATGATCCCATCTTCTTTCATCACGAGCGCCTCCCACAGGATCAGCAGGATGACCGCCACGCCCGCGACGGTCAGGCAGACGATGACGGTCGTGCTCGACCAGCCGTCGGCGCCTCCGGACGTGAGGCCAAGCGTGAGGCTGACGATGCCTGGCATCAGCGCACGAACAATTGCCGTCTCGTGCAGACTTACCGCCCAGGACGATCAGACCGCCCACCCAGTCGAGGCCGGTCAAGCGGGAGACGAACCCGTCGATCGCGAGGGCGGGGCGGTCCGCGCCAAACATGCGCCGCAGGAGGCGGAGGAGGAAGTGCGGCGGCTTCGCGGGCCGGACGGGCGTCTTCGTGCGCGGGACGAGGAGCGAAATGGCAAGTACGGCGAGGCCGCCGATGGGCAGGTTGATCTGGGCGGTCAGTGCTGCTGTTGCCGCGTGAAGTCAGAGCGAGGCAGCTTACGTAGAAGCACCACCGCCACGTTGCGTGAGACGTGAAGCTGCCGCCGATGATGGGCCCAAGGGCACTGCCAAGAACGAACATGATGCCGAACATGCTGCGCGTTAGCTGAATGCGCCGTATGCGCTCTTGGTCAGACTTACCCGAAGAAGACGGGCCGTTTCTTCAGCTCGATGACGGTCGACGAAATGCTGATCACGCCAACCATGATCGCCGCGCCGCCGAGCCCGGCAACAGACCGGCCAACAATCAGAGCGACGAAGGTAGGCGCCACGGCCGCGATGAGCGAGCCAAGCTCAAAGATTACGATCGCTGCGGTCAGCGCGAGATTCCCAAACAGGCTCAGCCGCAAGCACACATACCCATGATCAGCGGCATCTTCTGCTCAAAGAACGCGAGCGCCTGGCCCCAGAGGAAGATCGTAGAACACTGCGTGACAAAGTAAGACCTGCGTGTCAGCTCGGCATCTCGATCCATTGTGCGCTTTTTGTAACACTCACGAGCTGATCCACCCGACTTGCGAGACGGCGTTGAAGTGCGAGGCGATGACGGGGATGGCTGGGATGAGGATCTGCGCGTCAGCAACGCGGGGCATGGGTGGATCCGTGTCGCGAAGCTCACCGTCTGATCGAGGACAATGAGGAACATGCTGCTCGCCAACGCGGCGAACACGCAGACGAGCTTCATGCCGTGGAGGTAAGTGTCTTCTTCGTCCTCGTTCTTCTTCTCGCCCTTGTCTGAGACTTCCGACCTGGCCGCCTCGACATCGGGATCTGCTGAGGGTCTGTGTCCGGCTTCTGTCGACTGTGGCTCCTTCATGGAGGGTATCGAGAGCGAGCGGCCGGAGTGAGGCGTGTCGACGGCTGGTGCAGAGACCATCGTGAGTTAACGAGTAGGTGATGGTCGTGCTTGTTGTACTTGATAGTGGATGCTCAAGCGGTTACTACTGCGGGCGTCTGAGTTGCCGTTGAGGGTGTTGATCCTTCATGCATGTTCCTCCCTCGCCTTCTTATACCATCCATCCGCTGTATGCTGTCGTATAGTTCGCTACATGCGCTGATCAGACGCAATGATCATTTCGGACAATACCTCGCCCCCGGTCTTGGCCTCGCAACGCGAATCTACCTCGGCACAAGCCGTCCGCCGCTTGGCTCATTGCCACCTCCGGCAGCCTGGGGATAAGCATAGGCGAGGCCGGGGATAGGTGGGGGCGGGACGGCACGGGCGCGTCAGAGCGAATATGGGAAACGGGAATGACCTCGCAAGTTAACTCGCTCGCAACTTATCTCGCTGCTGGTTGTTGATGCCTCTTTGCCGCGGCCAGGATTAGCTCTCCGGAATTTCCGGATCAGGCGAAATTCGGAGGGTTCCGACGGGTCCGGGGTCGGCGTCGCGGTCGGCATCGGCAGCAGCCATGGCCAGATCTCAGCAACAGAGAGTAGAGTATGAGGACGGTCCAGTAGAGGGCTGCCCATGTCTATGTGTCTGACGGCGCACGGCTGATTTGTCTGTTGACTTTCTTTCACATGACCACCCGTCAGAACGTGACGAGATGCCGGCCGTAAGAGCGACGTGCGAGCCATGGTACGTCAGACGTCGACTGTCTTCGCGCCGGACCTCGCATTCGCGCTCGGGCTGTACTTCGGCGCCCGTGTGATTTGATGCGTTGCGGACAGACATGGGTGTACGGACCCAGCTGACCCACAGCCGGATACGGCGGGTCAAGTGTGACCTAAGAGAGGGCAAAGTGCAATGCACCAACTGCCTCAAGCGCAACTTCAAGTGAGTGGCTGTACAAGCCCCCGTCCAGCGCTCCTATGATCCTTTTGCGCCTGATGACTGCGCACGGTGTGATCTGTCGGCGAACAAGGCTGATGCGCGCAGCTGCCCCGGTCCAGGAGTGGTCGCGACACGCAAACCGCGCCGAGGAGCAAACGTGGATCTAGTCGAGTGAGCCATTCATTCCACGCCGCTTGCAACTCTCCAGCCTGACCCCCAGACAGACATACGGCGAGGCCTCCCCCGCTCGAAACACTCCTCCCGCTCCCGTCGCCTCGACACCCTCGACGCCGGCCGGCGATACACTCGACGTGGCGGCCAGCGCATCGCCCATCATGTCCGTCCCCGCCAGCCCGGAGCAGGCTATGGTCCGCTTCGAGCTCCAGACGGAGTTCACCTCGTCCATCCTGTCCACTTTCGCCCATACGCACGGGTCCGTCTACCACGGATTTCTGTGCTTGGACTCACTTGCAGTCACATGTTCCAGGTGATCAGCCCCTCGTTGTCATTTGCAGCTGTCGGCGGGCGGTTCGACGACTTGGACCCGTGCCAGGAGGTGGGTGCCGGCTGTGATGCTGCGATCTGTGAGCTGTGATTCGAGCTGATGGCAGGTGATGATACGCGTCATGCTGGCTTTGGGCGCGCGGTCGACGATGCACCCTGTGAGTCCGCGTGGGACGTATCAAAGATTCATGTGCACACGGCTGACTATCCCGCAGGTCGTGCTGGACGGCGCGGACCTAACGTCGCCACACACCCTCGGACTCGTGCGCGAAGGGCCGTGTCGGCGCCTTGCAGAAGTTGCCATGGAGCGGTACGGAGCGCACGGTCTCTGGCGAGTCTGCACCCTCGAGGCAATCCAAGTCGCGTCGAGCTTGTCCCTCATCGCCCAAGGTAAGCTCGACACAGCCCTCACCCGACACCGTCCACGCCCTACCACCGTCAGCGCGCTCACACCAGTATCCTTCCCTGCCGATGTGTGCCGGCCGTTCGTCAACTCCGCCGTGGGGCTGTACCGCCAATACCTGTCGCTGTACGCCTCGCAGGGCGACCCATACCAGATCGACCCGAGCGTGCTCAAGTCGGGCTTCTACGTGCTGTGGACGGACGCGCGCAACTCGGCCGACATGGGCGTACGGCCCCTCTGGACGCAAGACGACCTGGACGACTGGCCCGCGCTGGACCTGTGGCTTCGCCAGCCGCTGGTATTCGACCCGCTGGCGGACGACATACTCTCCGAGGGGCAGACCAAGCAGAGCGGCCTGGCCGCAATGGTGCGCCTCCTCCGCAGCTTTGCCGCTGATTTCCACCGCCGTGAGTCGGTTCGAGCACCACATGGTGATAGCAAACTACGGCTGACGGTAGCCATCCGGAGGGGTCTGCACGCCGCCGCGCACAGTCTGCCGCGCATATGGATCGAGCTCGACAAGTTCGCGGCGTTTGTCGATGCCCAGCTGGCCGCTGCTACGGTCCGCCTCGCGACTCACAAGCAGCCAGCCGCCGAGGCGACCAAGGAGCCATTCGCCATCACGCAGCTGTCCATGCTGTGCTCGACGCACTCGTACCTCACCTTCAAGATCCGCGAGCTGCTGCAGGGCGCGGTGGCCACGACGGGCGATCCGCAGTACACCGCGCTGCTTGCCGAGGCGGACTCGCGGGCCCGCGCAGAGCTCAAGCGCCTCGCGGCGCACGTCAAGGTGAGCGCTGGTCCTGTGAACAGGGACGAGGACTGGGCTGATGGGATAGGTTGTGAACATGCTCCAGACAGCCTCGGGCCCGCTTCAGTGGATATACTTCACCCGCATGTGGGCTTATACGTGCGTTCGATGGTTCTTTGCTGACAGGCAGGTTCGCGCAGCTCGAGACGACGCCGAACTGGACGGAACTGATGGTCAAGACGAGCGTGCCTGATACGAGCCCCTCGGCGCTGACGGACGAGGAGCGCGAGATGTGAGTAGGGGAGTCGCCCGGTCCTTCAAGAAGGCTGAGCGAGAATGTGGGGCTGACGGCAGGATCACGGAGGGAGTGCGCCTCGCGGGTTTTGGGGCCGGTTTCGCGCCGATGCGGTGGTTGGATATACTACGGGTAAGGGGAGCGCTGGGCGAGTGAAGGACAAGTTCGTCGCCTGCTTGGTGCGCGAGGTTCGCGCAATTCGTCGCGGCACTCAAGCCTCTGCCCCTTTCCGACCCGAGTCCGCAGGGTGGCTTTCCCGCATTCGGCATCGGGCGACGTGCCCCGCCGTGCGTATCGAGCATCGCATATGGATAGCAGTCAAAATCACCAACTCGCGCGGCTGAGAGCTCAGGGCATACAGAGGTTTGGGATGTGGGGGAAGCAGCACGGTGACAGCTTTGATGCGCTCGAGGCGTTTATGACTGTTGTAGCATGCTTCAGGTGCAGATTCAGACCTAGCGGAGGCACCGTGTCTTGCGGAACGATCTTCCGGGCTGGCGTGACGGTACAGCAATAGGCAGGACAGGTGCATAATTGCCGCGGCCCATCAAAGAAACGAAAGACATGCACCATGCTCGCAGGAGCGCTGAGAGCGTCGAGGACAGCGCGCGAGGTGATTCCGGTGCATACCGTACATGCACTTGCGACCCCGCGTCCCGGATGAGGCCCGGGCGTCGTGTATGTTCGTTATGTGTACCCGATCAGTCTCGCCGTTCATCCGCCCGAACGATTCTCCGCATATCCCTGTCCACTCCACACCTCATCCCGCCAGCCCGATGAAGAATAACACCCACGCAGTGACCACCATGCCCACCAGAAGGCAGAACCCGGCCACGGTCAGCTTCAAGAACGCCCGCCTCTGGAAGAGCGGGTGCGCCTCGCGTTCCGACGCGGGGATATTGTCTTCCACCGCATCGCGCCGCTGCCGAGTCATCGTCAGCCCGCTGGCGAGCTTGTATCTGTCCATCAAGATGTAGCCCAGGCCCAAAGCGAACGCCAGCGATTTGAGACCGATGGTCAGTTTCAGGACGCGGTCGTAGGACATTTCGGGCGTGGCGTCCTGGATGCGTCCAAAGGAGACGTCCATGATGACTGAGCCGGAGTTGTTGAATGCGCGCCAGACTGCGATGAGCTTTTGCCGTTTCGCTTCTCGCGGCGGGAAGTGGTGTGATGATCTGAAGATGCGGCGAGAGGGGATTGGTTGTCGTGATCTCCGGACAATAGCGTTGGACTCGACAGGTGACTCACCCCCGAAAGCTGTCCCGATGAGCCGGTGGTCCGCAACCAGCAAATGCAGCGCCATCTCTGCAGGTCAGCTATACAGCTAGGTATATATACCGCTTCATGCATCAATAAGGGGCAAAGTCGACCAGGAGCACAGGATGAAAGACAATGCCGCCCCCTCGCCACTCACGAAGTG
>CAUG01000265.1:88171-129152 GCA_000442785.1 Papiliotrema flavescens NRRL Y-50378
GCGCCGTTGATCACCCCCGCCAAACTGGCAAACACGAGCGGCACGAGCGGATGTGCCTCGCTGTACCCGATGAGCGCGCAGCTGGTGATCCACAGCACAGGAGCCAGCGCGACATAGTGGAATCGGTGGCCCCATCGGTCCACTGCGTAGCCCAGCACCGGCGCCAGCACGATCTGGCGTCAGCGTTGTATTCCGGCACCATGGTGTGTTGATCCAAGCGCAGTGCAAGGCGAGACCCCTCATTGTCATAAGCCGCTGTGGACGGCGAGCACGGTGAGAAGCCAGAGGAAGTCGTGAGTGATGCTGTAGCCCACCTTGATAGCTGTCGTGCCGGACTGCATGAATCCCGCTGTCGCTTCCGAGTACCCCTTCCTGCCCTCAGCGCTTCTTAGGGCTTGGCTTCGCATCGCTTTACGCGCGACAAGCCCGCAAAACGTCCGCGCACTACACCCTTCGCACTCACATCCGGATTATATCCGCCCTGGCGATCGAGAACCCATCCGCCGCGCCCGATTGCAGCAGCTGCGTCATCGGCAGCACCCAGAAGCACCACGGAAGCCGTCTGAACGGCTCGAGACTCAGCACCCTGACCTTCTCGCCGTTCCTCGCCGCACGCGCCCGGCCCGACCCCACACGATACCGGGCGGGGACATACCGCCTCATCAACCCGAGATACACCCAGTTGATAGCCACGCTGACGCCACAAAAGACCGCCGCGATCCAGAAGACATACCGCAGGCCCAGGCTGTCCTTGATGGGCACCGCGGACGCCTCGGACGCGAGGGCTATGCTGCTGGCTATGGCATTTTCGAGCCCGAACGCGAAGGCCAGGCCGCGCCGCTGTCCAAAGGCGTGGAAGTATACTTGCTGGCATGAGTCCAGGAGCGCGGTGCCGAAGCCCTGGATGATGTATCCCCCGGCGAGGGTGCGCCACGAGGTCGTCTGTGCGCCGATGGCGGTGAGGAGCGCGCCGATGAGGATCGTGAGGGTGCAGATGGGCGTGACGAATTCGACGCCGCGCCAATCGAGGATGAGGCCGCCGATGAGCGGCCAAATGCTGGGATCAGCACCCGTTCACGGACCTACGGTTTTTGAAAAGCGGGAAGTGGATGGCCCTGATACCACTGGACGGGCGCCACAAGCTGCGACGGGGACGAAGCAGGGATCAAGGACGGCTCTTACGAGTTGACGATCGCATCGGCCGAGCTGATCACTCCAAACTGCTCGTTGTTGATGCCAAGCTCGTTTCGGAGGGCGTTCCGTAGAGGGCCCAGCGCAGAGTTGGACCAGTTGACGCCTGCGGCTCAGCCGGTATCGACCCCGAGAGCGACCGCCCGCCCGCCTCACCCATCGGCAGCGCGATGACCGCCGCGAGGCTGCACCACTTGATCAGCCACGGGACGGCTTCCAGGCGCTCGTCGTCCTGCCGTGAGCTCAAGGGCCATTGTCCAGCGAGGTCCGGATGATCAGGCGGATTCGCAGATGTCACGCACGCCATCGTCTCCTCCCTCTTGAGCAGGCGGGGCTTGCCCACTTTGCAGGTCTTTGTCGTCGACGTCTTTCTCCGGCTCCGCCACGTCGAGCTTCTCCATCTGCGCACGTCGGCGCGCATCCGTCTCGACTCTGCGCAGAGTCGGGACGTCCATTGTGTCCTCGTGAATCTGCACGTGGACTGCTTGAGAGAAAGCGAGCGAGAACGTGGGCGGCTGTTCATTTACAGCGGCCCAAAGACCCAACGAATATATATCACCCAGCCAGGCAGGTACTCGAGCGCCATTCGCGGTCGGCCGAGTGCGAATACCAAGCCTTCCAAACACTTCTGCATCGTACTTGATCAAGCCGAGAGACTCAGTGCCCCGAGACACGCGGACAGGGCCGTACCATCACACCTGAGCCCGGGTCGCATAGACTAAACTGACCGGGCCCGAACGTTCTTGTCTTTCGACATTTGGACTTCTTGGCACGACGAGTGCACAAGCCGGACCGAGCTTTGACATCCCCCCGCCCGCCCAGATCCAGCCTCGACAATGTCCAGTCCGCCAATCTTGCATCGGCCGGCGCGTATCGGATCGGACTATCGCGACCTGAACCCCCAAACCCGCCGTTCAGATCGTATCACAGGGAAAATATCAGGTGAGAGCGGCACTGGCCTGCCTGCCAAGGCCTCGCCAAGTCGCGCGAATGACCCGTCCCTGGCCCAGTCAGTGCGTCGCCGCGCGCTCGGCCATACGCCGGGAGGCCAGTTAGCCGCCACGGCGGTGTTGCCCAGCTCGAGGTGAGATGCGCTTCCAACTCCTAGACTGGGCGGGTCAACCTATCCTGCAATATGTCAAGCACGATGGAGCAGGTCGGCCGACGGCATGTGCTTGGACGTCCGCTCCCTGGGCTTTCAGGCGCTCAGATCCTAGCCCATCCGCAGTCGATAAGCGACCCCGCGACGACGTGTAGACACCTCCCGTACTGCGGATACACACGGCAGACATATCCGTTATCTTCGGACCGAGAACCACTCCCTGTGCAGTATCAAAACCTCAGGACAATATACACAATATGCATTGCAGACACGCGCGCTCACTGTCCGTTCAGCGATTATACTATGCTATGGAAGCCTTCGGTTCTGCTTCTGCTCCTTCTTCTGCTTCTCTCCTTCTTCGAGATTGAAATCGAATCGTTGCTCTCGTTGCACATGCAGGCGACGACACGTTGCGCTCTTCTGACGCCTCTGGACCTGACTGGGTGGGCACGCCTTGTTCCCGTCGCGCCCCGACATACTGGGCTATCCTCACGTCCCTCAAAGCACCATCTTCGCCCCCAGGCCCACCGCCAAAGCCACAACCACCCCGCCGACCCAGCTGCCGCCAATGCTGCCCACTCTTGCACTCGCAGCACTGCTCGGGCTGGCCGAAGCGGCGGACGATCCGCTCGCGCCTCCTCCACTTTGTGTCGCGCTCGGACCGGCAGACGACGGGCTGGGCGTGAAGACCCCCCCGGAGGGGACCTGCGCAAGGCACGAGCTCGCCGCGTTGGATGCGTCCTGCGCCGTGTTGGGTCCTGCCGTCAGCACAATTCATCGATTCAACAACCGCTAGCGGATGGCCCGTCCTGGGTGTATGTAGGGAAAAATGATTATTTGCGCGACTCACGGTTCTCGACTAGACTGGCATTGCCGCCAAAGTCGCAGCTCGAGTCGATGGGGTTGACGCTAAAGTACGCGGACATGGCGTAGCTGAGCTTGATGGCCGGCGAGCACATCGCCAGGGAACCGTACACGCCCGTCTCGCCGTCGCCAGCAATGGCATCGCAGGTTGCGCCGCTGCCCGACTGTCCGAGCAGTGAGCACGCGTAGCTGAGGTCAGCGCCGCCGTCACCGTGGATTGAACATCGCTTCTGAGCAAAGCGCAACTCACTCAATCAGCGCGCCGACCTTGGTGGGCTCGTTAGCCGTCGTGTCGAGCACGCGGCACGTGAACGCATGTTGGTCGATGCAGTTGCAGACCGACTCGTCGGGTGTGGGCGGGAGGGTGTTGTTCGCACGGAATTGGTCGTTCTCCGCTGGACACTGGATCGACCCTTGGGTGGTATTCGACTTGGCGGGGCCGGTGGGCGTCGCCGTCGAGTTGTACTCCGCTGCGAGGCGGTTGAAGTCGTCCGACGTGGTGACGCTGTTGTCAGCATCGGAGACATCACGCACAGGCTGGCCGGAGAGCGGTATCAAGGGAGCGCTACTTACGACTGGCCGTCCGAGCTGAATGTGACCATGCCGTACCCGTCGCTCGTGGGGAAATACGAGAACGCGACACCGCCGCTAAAGACGTCCGACACGGGCGGGGCGAACAGCGCGGTGACTTCGGTCCAGAGACGCGGCGGCTGGAAGATGCAGCCGTACTCGGACATGTACGTCGCGACGGGGATATCGGAGAAGCCAGAGGTGATGGTGTTCCAGTTGGACGACTCGAGCGTTTCGTTGCCGCACCACTCGTAGTTGTTCAGGCCTGCGGTCAGGGTGGTCCAGACGGAGTGGGCCTGCTCGCGGGGTTACGAGTCCCGGGCAGACAATTGCACTCACCGTACAAGTCGACCAGATTCGCCTCGTCCCCGCACGTCAAATACTCGGCCATGTTGTTCCTGAACGCCGCATCGCCGTCGACCGCCGCGTACCCGACGAGTGCCTTGGATCCGATCGCCCCGAGGTACGCCTTGATATCCCGTGCGGCGGCTTTGACGAATGCTGCGAGTTAGGAGATGTTTCAGAGGGTGAAAAACTGGCAGCTCACGCGCGGCATTCGTGTTGGCTGCGACGTTGACGACCTCGTTTCCGATGTTGTAGCCGAGGACATTGTCGTACTGCCATCAGTACTCGGCCAGACACCATGTGAGGCCAGCGACGGGTGAGGAGAGACGAGTCGCATAATGAAAGAGCAGGGACTCGCCTTGTTGAACACGTCGATTGTCCGCGTGTACTCGTCGAGCAGGTTGGTGCTCCAGCTAGGGGACGACCGGTCGATACTGCCATTGAGGGGTAATGAGACATCCAGTCTGAATCGTGAGCTCCGGTCCACAAGCGCGGAGAAGGGGTGGAATCTACTCTACCTGGATGGGTAGTAGCCACTCACAGAACGTAGATCCCCGCGTCCGAGAGCATCTTCATACAGTCATCGTGGTTGTTTGCCGGGTTGACCGAGTAGACCCGCACGGCGTTGACGCCGAGTTGCTTCAGGTACGGCAGATCGCGCGTGCAATTCTGGGCAGAGGACAGCGGGTCGATATATGACGATGGTTCGGGGAAGCCGCCGCTGTTGTCAGCACGGGGCGGAGTAGTTGGCAGAAAGGGAGGGAGGGAGGATGAAAGCAGGAAGGACGTACTTCTCCTGGTTGGCCTCGCTGTCTTCCGCTAGTTGCCCCTGCGGCTGGTATGCTACACCCTGCTGTCAGGCATATGTGGGCTTGCCGGTCGAGTCACAACGCACCTTGATCGAGAACCGGCCGCCATTGGGGTCGTACAAGTATTTGCCCGTCCGCGTTATTTGCGGCAGACCGAGGACGCCTGAAACCAGGCACAGGGCTGCCCAAGCCGTCGCCTTCATCGTGTATGGAGCGGGGGTCGGCGGGTCGAAGGGTTTGGAAGAGTCGTCGAGTCGATGCTACGTGTGTCGTCGTCGGGGAGAGTGTTGCTATGCTGTGCGATAGTTGCGTGGCTATGGGATGATATGAAGGGTTGATGATGAAGAGTCAAAGGAGAGTCGATGTCGTCGAGAGTGAGAGGCGGTGTTTACCCTGTTGAAACTTACCGTTGTCGCCAGTTCAATGTCCACTGACCAACTCGCACCCCCCCCTTCGCCCTGATGCGTATACGTTGACCCCCACGCGCCGAGCAGCTCGGCTCGGCTTAACTCGAGCGGATGCATATGCATGGCGCTGTACCCTCTTGTCTCCCTCCCTTCTTCCCGCCCGCTCGCTCGCTCGGCCTGCGCGCAACAGCCCGGTCTCTTGGCGGATGTCACTTCGTAAGGCTGATCACGTGAAAGCTCGGTCAAAGACGAGCAACTCAGGAACTGGTCCTTCTCACAACCCGGTCAGTCTCATTCGATATGACAGGGACACAGGGGACAGCACAGCGCCATACACGGCCTCGAGGGTTATTACGCTTGTTGTTGATATCCGCGCATGTCACTCTGACGACAGGAACGCGCGCGCGGACAGACTGCACCCTGTGATTCCGTGCGGACATACTTGGCGGGGGACGCAAGAGATCGACCCCGAACGGGGAGGCAAGGCGATGAGTGTGCTCATGCTGTTTCGCAGGAAAGTCGACCCGGATCCGAGCACGCTGAGCAGGGCGGATGCCCGGCTGACCGATGTTCGGGGTGCTGCTATAGATAGTGAGAAGAGCTATTCGCATACAAGTTCGGTGTTCTCGCGACCGCTGTGCCTGCGGTACGGTGACATTTACGATCTCATTTGTGAAAGCGGTGCGGCAGTGCATGGACTGGTGAGCCACACGTCTGCGTCGGTCCGATCACACGCGATGCCATATCAGTGTCGAGCATGCATCGACGGCGTGGAAACTAAGAGCGCGATCGTTGATTGGGTGACGTTGGACTTGTACCGCAACAGCGGCGTACTCGAGCGTCTCCAGTTAGTCACAGCCCGCAAGGCGTGTTCTCCCGGCGGCATTGCGTGCAGATTCTTTATCCACGGACCAAACCCGATCAACTCCTCATGCATCGCTCATTCCCCGCACATCCCCATATGCATCCCATCAACCCCCGCCGGCCCGGTCGGCAACGACTCGCAGCTACCTCGGAAGCATGCAGCCTACTGCACCCACCGGAGATACGTGCGAGTGAAGAATGGACGCGACTGATCGGCTTTGATCGACCGAGGATATCCGACGTGTCCGACGTTGTGAACCCTTGCGGAGAAGAGTGGTCCACTGGTACTCGATTGCGGGGTTCATCGGGTTGCCTCGCTCTTGTTCGCATTAACGCGCCCATACCACCCACATGCAGCATGCTTACCCCACCGGAAGGCGGATAGAGTCGCCCAGATGACATGACATGGACGAGCAGTGTCCTTGCGGCGTTGGCAATCGGGGCGATCGGGGAGGATGTATAAGATGAGGGGGAGAATCACTCAACAGCCGCCCATACTCACGGCTCAATCATCGCCTCTGCTCACGCATACCACACCAGGCAGACACGGTCACAAAGCCGTCTCACATCAAAGCCAGGCTACCTGACCCGCATATCCCGTTATCGATAAAGACAGGAGCAGACTAGACAGTAAGCCACCCTCCCTTCCTTCCGCCCCGCTCCGACACCTGTCCTTTATATCTCCGCGACCGGCGTTCAATGCCGCGCTGGACCGCTATCTTCGCGGACTACCCATCGCATCCCGATCATGCAAGGGCACTGGATCAGACTCCGCTTGGGCTGCCACTGACCGCAGTGCCCATTGCCATCCCTCAAAGCACTGTCCCCGCCGTGGGAATCAACGGCTTTGGCCGGATCGGTGCGTCTGGCGTCCTGACCCTGCAGTCCACTCCCTGACAGCAGGCCGCGCGCTCTTCCGGCTCAGCCTCACCCGGACCGACATCAACCTCGTCGCGGTGAACCACACGGCCCTCTCGCTCGAGCACCTTCTCTCCGCCATCCGACACGACTCGACACACGGCGCCTGTCCGCAGTCCCTCGAAATCACCATCGCCCCCTCGGACCACCCGGGCCTCCTCCCGCCCACGCCCAACAACCCGAGCCCCAGCGGCCTGCTGTACCGCGGCAAGCTCATCCACCTGCTGTCGCAGCGCGATGCGGCGCTGCTGGACTGGAAGAGCACCGGCGCAGAGTACATCATGGAGAGCACGGGCAAGATGACGACGCGGGAGAAGGCCGGGGTGCACATTGCTGTGGGGGGCGCGAAGAAGGTCATCATCAGCGCGCCGAGCAAGGACGTGCCGAATATCGTGTTTGGGGTGAACCACGTTGCGTACGTGAGCAGCGAGGATATCATCTCGAATGCGAGCTGCACGGTGGGTCGCGCGGCGGTCGCTGATTATTTGAGTGGCAGGGGACATCGGGCTGATAGTAGACCAACTGCCTCGCCCCAGTCGCGCTCGTGCTGCAGCGGTCGTTCGGGATCGAAACGGGTATGATGACGACGGTGCATGCGAGCACGGCGAGCCAGAAGGTGCTTGACGGGTTCAGCACGAAGGACATCCGATCTGGTGCGTGGGCTCGTCTCAAAATTCATCGCCGGCGCTGACGCCCAGGCCGGTCAGCCATGGGCAACATCATCCCCGCCACGACGGGCGCCGCGCAGGCCGTGGTCAAGGTCCTGCCCGAGCTCAAGGGCAAGTTCCACGGTGAGTGCGCGACGCGGTTGTACCTGGGCCCTTTTTGCACCTCAGGATCGCTCTTCCACCTTGCTCCCATCTCCCACTCACGCCCATCCTCGCGCCTCCCTCCAAAGCCCGATCTCACCCCAGGCATCTCCATCCGCGTGCCCGTGACCAACGTGTCCCTCGTCGACCTAACCGTCACGCTCGAGTCGCCCGTATCATCGAAAGAAGCGCTCATCGAGCCCTTCCGGGCCGCCTCGACGCGCCAGCCCGGGCTCGAACCGACCACCACCCCCTGTCTCCGCGGCGTGCTGGACGTGTCGGACGAAAAGCTCGTGAGCTCCGACTACCTCTCCACGAGCTTCTCGTGCGTGATCGACGTGGACGCGACGGTCATGCTCAATGAGCGCACGGCGAAGATCGTCGCGTGGTACGATAACGAGTATGGCTTCTCGTCGAGGAGTGAGTGGGCCGTGTGTTTGGGAATGGCTGAGCGGGGCTGATGGCAGTGTATGACCTGGCAGTGTATATGGCGGCGCATGAGGCTTAGGCGGGGGGAGGGTGGTGGCGTAGATGATTAGACGCATAGTTGAGTCGGCCATTTCTGTATCTCATTGCATGTTGTGCTCTGTACGTGTTGTGCTCTGTACATGTTGTGCTCTTGCACATCTTGTGCTCTTCTACACGGTCCATGGTCCCCCGCCGTGCGTCTCGGGTGTGTTGGATTCGTGCGGGAGTCGCCAACGGGCAAAGCCCAGACCCGCACCGGCGCTCCTGCCCCCGCAATCATGCCAGCTCATGCACGCCGATGGATCAACTCCCCGTCCATTCGGGCACCTGCACACCCCCACCCTTCACCCACCGATACCGCCAAGCCACCATCCCATCAGCCACCAGCGAGAAGTCCACGGCGCGCCGGGCCCCAGCCGTATCAAAGTCGAACACGCCAAACTTGCTGTGTCCCCGCCAGTGCAGGTGTATCGGGAGGTCCGTCGGCGGATGTGGAACGTACTCGCGCAGCCACGGCTGGTGGAAGAACGAGAGAGGGGATGTGGAGAATTCGATGATGGCGCTGGAGGCGGGATGCGGGGAGGTGGGCGGTGGGGGGAAGAGGGTTGTGGCTGGTGTCAGGCGTCGTTCACACTTTCCGGGAGACGGGAGAAATGATGAGGTGCTCGAGCCCGAAGCCGACGAGAAGAGAAGGAGACTGTGGCTCGCAGAGACGCCTCTTTTGTGCCTCCGCGCTGAGACAGCCGCCATGACAAGGCCCAGTCGTCCTTTTGTTGTTGAAAGAAGGCCACTGCCCACTCACCATGCTCGTGCCTATCCCCCGAGATGATCACCGCCCCGCCCACAGCCCATAGCATCTCTAGGATCTTCTCCCTCTCTTCGAGGTACCCCTGCGCGTCAGTCATCAGCCAGTGGTGTAGCGATCGTCCATCTCTCCCGCCCGCCACACGACGACTCACGCCCCAGCTGTCCACCTCGTCGCTCCCCTCGGACCAGTTCCGCGTAAAAGGCACCCCACTAACAAGCACCAACAACCTCCCCTCCCCGTCCTCCCTCTCCACCCACTCCTTCAACCGTGCAAGCTGTCTCTCGCCCAACATCGTCCGCGCCCCGCGCCCTGCAGTCGAGTTGCAGCCCGGGCGGAACGGCTGCTCGTCCCGAAACGAGCGGCTGTCAAGGACGAAGAAAGCCACGTCGCCGATATTGAACGCGGTGTATGTCGGCTGGAATGGCTCGACGGCCGGCGGGTTCACCGACAGCTGGTAGGCCCTGAACGGGCCGAGGGCCTGCTCTTGCAGCGCCACGCGCTCGAGCGAGGACGGCGCAAAGTCGTTGATGATCTCGTGGTCGTCGTACATGTGCAGCCACGGTACAGACCGCAGAAGCGGCGTCCACGAGGGCGAGGCGTAGACTTGGCGGTAGAGCTGCGTGAAGTAATTGCGGGTGTACGGCGCGAGCGGCATGGGCAGGTCCGAGTCTGGTGTCAGGTGTGCTCGGCCGGTGGACCACTATCAAGCCCGCCTGGTGGCATGACGGTAGGCAGAGTGAGGAGTGTGAAGTGCGGTGAGTCAAGGGCTTGAGCCTAACTCACAGATGAAGTCCCCGAGGAACAGCATTGCCTCGACCCGCTTAACCGATTCGACGATGAAGTCGTGCAGGTGTTCCAGCCCGCGGATGCGTAGCGCATGTTGCGCGGGACTGTACGGCCATCCGGGCTTGAGGCAGCTCGACGAGATGATCCGGAAGGTGTCCAGTTCGCTCGCTCGAGGGCGAGTTGCGAAGGGCCCCGACAAGTGACTGGTCGCGCTTGATACCTCGGCTCCTTCGAATGCGTACACGTATGTCGTGTTCGGCTCGAGGCCGGTCAAGTGCGCGGTGTAGACTCCATCCTCGTGTCGGTCAAGTTCCGCCAGCGGGAATCTGACAGGGCGCGACTGCGCAGCGCTGTGACCGCCATCAGAGCCGACTGGCCAGTACGTCAAGCTGACTGAAGAGTTTTGACCGGCGTCTGGCATGCGCGCAATGAGCGCGGCGGTCGTCTCGGTAACGTGTCCCACCCGGGCGAACGACAGCCCATCGGAGGCGTGGAAGATGTGCGCCCGGTAGATCATGTCCAGCGTACACAGCGGGCCGGCAAGCGTCACCAGTAGACCAAGCAGCCACCATACCCCGCTCCCGCGCTTGCGAGGTACGCCGTTGAGTCCCAACAGGCGGTCTCGCCAGCGTGTCTTGCCGAGCGCATCTCGCCGGCTCGCGAGCAGGGCAGCGCATGAGGTGAGGTAGATGGCGGCGAGCGCGATGAGCCTCGGGCCATACACCAGCGCGAACGGTAGCTGCAGTCAGCGTGTGCTGGGGGCTGGTTGACGTTGCAGGGAGCACCTTGCGCGTGAGCAGGTACGCGTACCACTTGATCGCTGCTGAGCTGGTCAGGCAGAGGGTTACCAGGGCGAGCTTCAACATGTTGAGCCGCTCCAACGATGTGTATCATTCTCCAACGCCGTGCACGCTGCATCTCGACTTTGCGAAGACGCAACGCTTCTGCGCATCGCTCGATCCCCAGCGACGGTCTCCGTTCTCGCGGCCTGATGACCCACCCAAAACGCAGCGGACAACAGTTCCACGAATTCCCAAGAACACCGATCGAACGTGCGCAAAGTACGCCGCATCTTCCAATCGTCTCCACCCGTGCCTGTCCTGATCAATCCGACCGCCCGCGGCGGATGAAATCGCAAGGTGACGTGCAATTAGGAGGAAGACAAGAGCTTTAATTAGCCATCCGCCGCCTTTCGCGATGCCAAGAAGCTCAGGCGGAACCTCGACGGGAATCAGGGTCATGTCGGGACCGATCGAACATGGCCCGAATGGCTTCAGACGGTGCGCCTGTGCTATATTGTCCGACGTCCTGGGCTACTGTCGGGAGAAACGCCGACGCGATTGCGGGGGAGAAGCGAGGGTGCGTGTCCGAGGCGCAGGAGCAATGTTCCGACGAAAGGCGGAGCAGGTCCCACGTTCGCGCCGCTGCGTACTGCATGCCGCAGGCGGCCTGCACGCGTGTCACGGCGAAGGGTGATTCTCCGAATCAATGATGGGTCCATCATGAGGGAGCAGCTGCCGCTCGTCAGACGACCTGCGCACGTTCAAGAGCCCTGCTTCGCTTGCTGGCATTGTTGGTATTGTTGAGGGGCGACTGACAAGCGAAAGAAAAAAAGAGCGAAATGGCAATAGCAACGACGCGGACGGCACGTTCGTGATGCATCTGCGCGGTGGTGAGGGGTATAAGAGGACGATGCTCGTACATGATCTGGCGAGACCAAAAAAGTGCCCAAGACACAACAGCATGTCGAAGGACCAGCAGAAAGATCTCGACCTCGATATCGACGGGCCACCGGCCGATGGGCTCGCTACGCTCCCGACTGTACCCCTCGACGAGGTTGAGCGGCCTGCGCAAAAGGGGCATTGGTCCCAGATCGTCTCGGTCGTGATTGCCGGCGTGGCGCTCTTCTCGGATGGGTACAACATCCAGATCGCCGGTGAGTGTCTGTCAGCCCTTCAAGACGGCCACTCTCGGGTTGAACCAGGACCTGACGCCCAGGGTACATGAACACGGTGCTGAAGAAGCTGTACCCGCATGCGCTCACCACGGAGATGTCCACACGTCTCAGCAACTCGATCCTGATTGGTGATATCTTCGGTGTACGCTTTCTGAGCCTTACAAGCTCGCCGGCCGAGCTGACAGGCAGATGCTGCTCTTTGGACTGTGCTGTGATCGGTGAGCGGTCGTGCCTGCGAGCAAGCGTCCGGCCTGACGGCAGGCTCGGCCGACGATGGGGTATTGTCGGCTGTACGTTCTTCCTCGTGGCGGGAGTGACGCTCGCCACGGCTGCGCACGGTAAGACACCCACAGGCATGCTCTGGATGGTCGTTGTGAGTGCACACGGTTCACGGAGTGCATGATCGCTGAACACGCGCAAGGTCGGGCGCGGCATGGCAGGTCTCGGCGCCGGGGGCGAGTACGCCGTGTGCGCCACATCCGCCGTCGAAGCCGCAGACGAGACGCACGCGTGAGCGTTTGCTCTCCCATCAGAGCTGCCTGCTGAAGCGTAGCTTGCGCCGAAAACGCGGGATGCTAGTCGCTGTATCTACCAACGTGGCGATCATCGCGGGCTTTGTGGCGTCCTCGATCGTCAGCGTCGTCCTCCTGGCTGCGTACCACTCGAAGCCGTCCGACGGGATCTGGCGCATCGCCTACGGGATCGGCATCATCGTGCGTCCCTCTCGTGTTCCAGCCTCCACCCCACAGCTGACCCGCTTACCGCAGCTCCCGCTGTCGATCTTCGTCTTCCGCATGCGCATGGTCGATTCGAGCCTGTACCGCAAACATGCGGTCAAGGGCCGCAAGTTCCCGTACAAGCTTGCGCTCATGCGCTACTGGAAGCCGCTCTTGGGGTGAGCCAACACTCGGCTCGGCGTAGAGCCGTGATTTGGGCCGCACTGATATCCCCAGGTGCAGCCTCGTGTGGTTCCTGTACGACGCGGTGGTATACCCGTTCAACCTCCTTGCGCCGACGATTGTGTCCGGCTTCGGGACGCACCAGACGCTCCTGCAGTCGAACGGGTGGTCCGCGCTCGTCAACGCGTTTGCCCTCCCCGGTGCGGTCTTTGGCAGTGAGTCGTCCTTCTACGTCCAGGAGCTACTCGCCTGACCACAGGCCTGCTCATCGACCGCCTAGGCCCGCGCAAGACGTACATGCTCGGCCTGTGCGTCGCCGCCACCCTCGGCTTCGCCATCGGCGGTACGTCCCCTTACACTCTGCACGCGCCGTCGGGCCCGCGCATCTGCCATTGACCTTGACCTTGACATCGACATGGGCATTGACCTCAGGCGCGATGATCCCTCTCCGAGAGAAAGGGCCTGGCCGTTTCCCAGCCTTCGTGGTCCTCTTCGGCCTGTTCCAGTGCTTCCTCTCCGTCGGACCCGGTAACAACAACTTCCTCATCTCGAGCGAGAGCTTCCCCACGCCGATCAGGGGCCACTTCCTCGGCGCCGCGGCGGCCATTGGCAAAGTCGGCGCGGCGGTCGGCACGCAGGTCTTCCCGCTCATCGCGGCGCGCTTTCCCACGGTCATCAAGGGCCAGCAGGCGATCTTCCTCATTGGCTCGGCGATCTGCGTGGTGGGTGCGCTGGTCGTCTGGGGACTGGTCCCCGAGAGGAGGGGACAGTTGGAAGATGAGGATGTCGAGTTTAGGCGGTACCTCGAGGCGCATGGCTGGTGAGTGTTTCTGCGTTCGGGACGGGTTTGAATGTGGAATTGATAGTAGGGACACTAGTGATATGGGCTTGGTCGGAGTCGATGGCGAGAAGGCGGATCACTAGGTGTCTGCGAGGGGATGGACAATCTCATCTGATGCACAACAGGCTGAGGTTGAGCCTGAGGCTCATGAGATGCATTCTTCCTGCCGATCACTATCCCGCCTCAGTGTGGGCTTGATTCCTCGATGTTTGCTCAGCAGCTTACCGCGGTCTCATGTCAGCCATGTGTCTCGCAGATGGGCGGCGCTCATGTGAATGCGGCTGGTTTTCAGTACATCGATTGTCCCGCTTGCCGGACTGTCCAGGCGTTCCACCTGACAACGGTGTCACGAAGACTTGGACCACCTCGAGTGACCTGCATCCCGCCTGCGTCCCCGCAGAGACAGCTGCGCTCGAGCCCGCTGAGAGCCGCATACGTGTGCCACTCCCAGCGAACCCCCGGACCGCTCTCCGAGCACGAGGGACCCTGAGCCCAGTACTCCGTCAAATCCAAACACCATGCTTCCAATCACCCGTCCTTTCTAGAATCTCGACGACTCGCCAAACCGCCCGACACGTCTAATCGGGCCACCGCCCGGAACACGGACGACGAAGCTCCGATCCGAACTGCTTGCATAAACCGACCGACGGCGTGAGTGGGTCGACCAATAATGCGCTGGCCATTGCCGCACGCCACCGCCGGCCGCTTTCCAAATTAAGCGAGTCAAGCTTGGCCCTGGCAACATGCACGTCAGCAGCCCTCCCTCCTCCTCGTGATGCGGCGTCGGCATAGCCGCTCGATGCCGCAAGCCGCAGGACCCTTGGCGCAGGACGCCAACCCGAGCCACGCGACGGTGCCGACGCCCGGGTCGGGTCCAATCAGCTTGCGCAGAGACGTCATTATCCAGCGTCAGGCGTCGGAGGCTCGTACCGTAGTGCCCTTTCGCTTCGTCGCGCGCTTCTTGGTCGAAGGGCTCCGAACTCCTCGCCGAAGATACTGCCGCTCGAGCATGTGCGACGGTCAGTTTCCCTCTGCGCCCTGTACGGCATACCGCATGGGTCTGTCACGGGGCATGTATGGGAGTGATGGTTGACCAGGCGCGAGGACGGCGGGTGACGTTTGGCTCCATGGGCCTCTTTCACGGGTCCACCCGCATCAACGTTCTTCGGAGTGGGGGTCCGAGGATTCACGAGCGGCTTGGGTATATAGGCAAAGCGACCGATGTGCTGGCCCCCGGTAATCGACCACTACTCGTGTCAACAGCCCTCCTTTCATCTTGGCACTGCCCGGCTAGATCAACACATCAAGTGGTCATACACGCTCAACTTTAGTGACCTCTCAACATGGACGAGATACATCCGCATAACTCGAAGAGGGATCACGCGGTGACGATGGGGAGCGACGAGAAGCTGGACGACAAGAACCGGGCGCGGTATACCCTCGCGACGCCCGACAAGTTTGGTGTGGCCTTGCACCCGGACGTCGAGAACCTGCTGTTCGATAGCACAGCGCTGGCGCATGCTTATGGCGGGAATTGTGAGTCGAGCATATGCCGATTTGGTTGGGCCCCATACGGCACTCGACTACTATGGAATGAGCGTCGGTCACGCGAGCACAACGCTAACGCGCAGCCATCAAGGACATCTTCGCCTCGTCCATCGTGACCATTTGCGCTCTGACCGCATGCGTCGGAGGCCTTCTATTCGGCTTCGACCAAGGCCTCATGTCCATCATCCTCGTCATGCCGCGGTTCCTGGCCGACTTCCCGGAAGTCGACACGGCCGTCACGTCCGGCGCGGGGTTCAACAAGGGGCTGATGACTGCCATGCTGGAGCTCGGGGCGTTCATCGGCGCCATCCTCGTCGGATTCGTAGCGGACCGGTACTCCCGGAAGATGAGCATAGCGGTTGGACTAGCGTGGTTCACCGTGGGAAGCGTGATCCAGACGGCGTCGTTTGGGTTCGCGCAGCTCGTCGTGGGACGGACGATCGGGGGTATCGGGATCGGGTGAGCCTCTCGTCCTATCATCAGCGCGCAGCTCACCCGCAGCATGCTGTCGTCCACAGCGCCCGTGTACGTCTCGGAGATTGCGCCACCCAATGTCCGAGGAGCGCTCCTCGTCGTCGAGGAGTTTATGATCGTCCTCGGCATCTGCATCATGTACTACATCACGTATGGCTCGCGCGAGATCGCAAACGAGTGGTGCTACCGCCTGCCCTTCTTCATCCAGATGATCCCCGGCTTCTTCCTCTGCGTCGCGCTCGTCTTCCTCCCGTTCTCGCCGCGATGGCTCGCGAGCCGCGGGCGGGACCAAGAGTGCCTCGACACGCTGTCGCGATTGCGCCGACTGCCGATCACGGACCCGCGCGTCCAGGCGGAGTGGATCAACATCCGCGTGGAGGCGTGCCACGATATTGAGGCGATCACGGAACGGCACCCGAAGCTGGCTCTACTTCCTGAAGGGTTCGGCGCCGAGCTGAAGAGGGAGGTGTATGGCTGGGTGGATTTGTTCAAGCCTGCCGTGATCAGGCGCACGCTCATCGGCATGGCGCTTATGTTCTTTCAGCAGTTCGTGGGCATAAACGCGGTGAGTGCGATGGGATGAACTGTGCTCCGGATCACGCGCTGACGCTCCAGCTCATCTACTACTCGCCCTGTTCGTCCGTCTCTACCCTGGCGAGGCGTGTAACTAACCCCAGCGCTGTTCGAGACTCTCGGCCTGGACTCACAGCTCCAATTGCACATGTCGGGCGTGATGAACCTGGCGCAGCTGGTCGCCGTCACCGCCAGTTTCTTCGTCTTCGACAAGATTGGACGAAAGCCGCTGCTCATCATCGGCTCAGCGGGAATGGCCGCCTCGCACGCCATCGTCGCGATCATGATTGCGCTGTACTCTGACAACTGGGCCGCGCACGGCGCGCAGGCTTGGGTCGGCGTCGCGTTCATCATCGTCTTCATGCTGTTCTTTGTGAGTGCCGTCTGGTCCTGGTGCAGAGGCCCGAGCTGATTCTCAGGGCCTGTCATGGGGACCCGTCCCGTGGGGAATGCCGAGCGAGGTCCACTCGAGCTCGTACCGCGCAAAGGGCACCGCCATGGCAGTATGCACCAACTGGCTCTGCAACTTTATCATCGTGCGTAGAACCTGGGCATCCCACTGGAGCGATGGCTGATAGACAGGGCCTGATCACCCCGCCGATGATCCAGGATATCGGGTACGGGACGTTCGTCTTCTTCGCCGTCTTCTCGTTCCTGTCCGGCATCTGGGCGTGGCTCATCGCCCCCGAGACGAAGTGAGCAGGCTGCAGCGGGATCGCAGCGCGGGGCTGACACACAGGGGCCGGACGCTCGAACAGATGGACCAGGTGTTCAAGTCCCACACGGCTGCGCACGACCATCAGATGAAGTACCAGATTACGCGGCTGGCGATCGGCGGTGGAGAGGTTGCGGGACACGGAGAGGCGGTTGGACCCGGTGGGGACAAGCACCGTAATCTGCATGTTGAGCGGGTGTAGTGGTTTGTGTAGCGTATAGCACGGCGAGAGGTCGCATGTATCATATGTCCCGGATTGCAGGTGGATCGACGTGCCGTCTTCCGGCTGGACCGGCTTTTGAAGACAACTGCTTGACGTCATGGGCAGTCATGGTTGACATGTTCGTTTTCACTCCCGAACAACGTCGCTGTCCACGACGATCGTATATAGAACAGCGCATGCATAGCACTAGCCACCTCAACATCCATCCCCACCACACAGTATGACCAAAACTCTCGACTTCAAGTGCGCGCTGATCACCGGCGGAGGAGGCGGACTGGTGCGTACCGTCCCACTACCCTCACGTCATCGCCCGATGGCTGCTGGTCTGCTGGGCGTAGAACGTGGTCGCAGGCATCAATTTAAATCTGATTGGAGCCACGGCTGACCCCAGGGCCGCGCCATGGCCGAGGAGCTGATCCGTCGAGGCAAAAAAGTCATCATCGCCGGCCGGACCGAGTCATCCCTCAAGCAGACCGCGTCCGAGATCAACGCGGCCGCCTACTACGTGCTCGACACGGGCGACACCGCCTCTATCCCGTCGTTCGTCTCTCGCCTGACATCCGATCACCCGGACCTCGACTGCGTGATTAACAATGCCGGTGTCCAGCGCCCTTTACAAGTGTTCGGACCGGATTACACGTTCGACCTGTCCAAGGCAGACCAGGAGATCGACATCAACATCCGCGGGCCGATGCACCTCATCGTTGCGCTCCTGCCGCACTTTGAGAAGCAAGACCACGCGGTGATCATGAACGTGTCGTCCGTGCTGGGCTTCATCCCATTCAGTGTGATCAACCCGGTGTATAACGGTACGAAGAGCTGGCTGCACAGCTTCACGACGAACCTGCGCACGCAGATGGAGACGTCGGACCGGGGAAAGCATATTCGCGTGGTGGAGATTGTGCCGCCGCAGGTCGAGTCGGACCTGCATCGGGACAGGACGGACCCGGACGATAACAAGAAGAAGAGCGGGGCGAGCGCGCTGTCGGTCGAGGAGTTCATGGCGGATGTGACGGAGGGGTGGGAGGCGGACTTGGACACTGTCTCGGCGGGGATGGGCAAGCAGGCCATCAAGCAGTGGGACGAGAACCAGGGCGCGAGGTATAAGCAGATGCTGGCGAAGTAGAGGCGAGGTGGAGTTGTACATGCAACACTGAATGCGTCTTCGCGGCGCATACTACATATACGGTGGGAGGGTGTTCTTGCCGGAACGTCCCCTTGACGACCTCAGTGATGTCTTTTTTGGAGGGGACAGCCTGCGTGAGCGGCTTCTGGCGTACTTGCCTTGCTCTACTCCAGCTGCACGCCGTTGGGCCGCGGCCAGACCACCCACACCAGCGCCATGACCGCCTTCAAGCCCGACACAACCCACAGTGCCCGGCCGATGTGTCCATGGCGAGTCAGGTACCCGCCCAGCCAAGCACCCAGGATCAGCAGCACCGCGCTGGCCACGCGCCTGTTCCGCTTGACATTCTTCGTCGGCCCAGCGAACAGCTTCGGGTCCATGCCGATATCGCAGTATGCAGACGTAAGCACCACCGTCGGGATCTCGGCGTAGCCCAGCACGCGGGACAGGACGCACTGCCCGCCGGACTGGATGGCCAGGAGCGAGAGCGGCAGGAGCACGATGTACGAGTCGGGGATGAGATCGCCCGCGTTGGCGGGGACGAGGCCGGTCGAGGAGAGTATGGCGGGGAGGATTGTGCAAACGGTTTGGAGGATGGATGAGGTGATGAGTGCGAGGCGGGTACGGGGACTGAGGTACGTCATGAGGCGGGAGAAGAGGAAGGAGCCGAGGAGGAATGTGAGGATCGATGTGCCGGATTTGATCCATCGCGTGGGCTGCGAGTACGGCTGGCCGGTGATGCCCAGACCGACGTACACGGTGTTGCCTGCGATCAGCCACATGCGCAGATCAGATACGAAAAGCTGAGTACAGCTCACCCGTCTGCATCGACACGAAGCATGACCAAACGTTAAACACCGATGCGTCCAGCAGCCCCGTGGCGAGGCACCCGAGGAGCAGGACATAATCGGTGGACTCGGGTGTGATCTCGTCTCGCAGCCACGCCCGGGCGCCCTTCTTTGAGTCAGAGGATCGATCGCCAAGCAGCGGAGTCGTGTCTGTCGGCATGGCGATCTGATTGACTTCAAGTAGGAAGGAACGTGGACGAGGAAGCTGATCGCAAGATCACAAGACCATGACTCTGGACAAATACAAATCCGACTTTAGGCTGAAACCGGAACTTCCCGACTTTCCCGGCTGTTCGGGTTGTTCCTGCTTGTCCCGATGACGCCCAGCGAGGGTGGACATGTGTTTAGCCAGCGAGTTCTTGGCTTACTTGATATGACGGCCAGACGACCGGGCATGCATGTGCGGGCCTGTAGATAAGGCGCTCGGCCTGCCATCTCTTGTATCTTGGACGTAGATATCTGTGTTGATTCGTGAAGTCGCTTCACCGGACCATGTCGCATCAGCAACCCTTTCCCGCCCCGGCGACGCGGCCGAGAGTCGAGTCGCCCCCGACATACCCGCCGGCCCCACCTCCCCCACTCGGCGCGCTCCCCTCTGCCCACACCACGCAGCCTTCCATCGACAGCGTCCAGGAGAATGATCGCGCCGAGGCGTTGCTGTCCTCATGCGAGGAAGCGGACGCCGCGGGCAAAGCGACCGGTACACCCGCGGCTGCACGCAGCTTCTTCTTCCAGACGCTGTTTGTCGCTGTGGTCGCCTTCCCGCAGCTTCTAGCCGAGGCGCATATTGGCATGCTGCTTGTTCCGCTCGTGGAGATCGGCAAGCAGGTCAATACAGAGGATGAACACCAGCTGTCCTGGTTCCCCGCTGCGTATGGGTAAGTGTAATCTGCGAGAGCTTTGTAGTGTGGTCGAGATAGTAAGGGGGCTGATGCGCAGCCTGACCGTCGGGGTATTCCTCATCGTCAGCGGGAGGATGGGCGACATATAGTAAGCCAGTGCACACCTGGCCCGAATGTTGAGTCTAATTATCAGCGGCTCAAAGCTGTTATGGGTCTGCGGTACAATCCTCTGCGTAATCGCCAACGTTGCAAGCGGGTTCTGCACGTCCAAAATCCCCTTCAACATCTGCCGCGCCCTCGCTGGCATCGGCGTCGCGGGTTCACGTAAGCTCCCGCTCAGACCGTCTGCCGGATTGTGCTGACTACGCCAGTGCCCAACGCAATCGCCATCCTCGGTAAGACGTACGGCTCCTCCCGCACGCGAGCCATCGTCTTTTCCATCCTCGGCGCGCTCGCCCCCGCCGGCTTCGTCGTCGGCGGTCTCATCGGCGGGTTCTTCACCGAAGAAGCCGACACGCGGTGGATCTGGTGGTTCACGCGAGTTGCTCACTGTTCAGATAGTGCCAGTACTGATAGCAGGGCGATCCTCAGCGCGGCGGTCGGCGCGGTGGGGCTGTACATCATACCTTCCTCCCCTCGCTCATTCACCGACAAGTCGCTCGACTACCCGGGCGCGGTTCTCCTCGTCCTCGCCCTGGGCTTTTTCAACTTTGCGTGGAACCAGGGCCCGGTCGTTGGGTGGCCGGTACCGTACGTTTACGCCCTTCTCATCCTCTCGGTGGTCTTTGCCGCAGCGTTCTACTTCTGGGAGAAGAGGATGGGGGACAAGGCGTTGATTCCGACCGAGGTCTTGAGCCGGAACAGCTTGTTGGTGTACTTGTGCTTGTTCCTTGGGTGGATGTCGTTTGGCCTGTACGCGCTGTACTTGGTGCTATTGTGAGTCTGGGCACTGCCACCGGAAGGTAGTGAGCATAAGCATTTGGCTGGTTGACTGACGGCAGCTTGCGCAACATTCGGGGATTCGAGAACACTTTGATCTTGGCCGCGCAGATATCGCCCTCGTTCCCGGCCGGTGAGTTCTCCTTCCCGCAGGCCCATCGCTCCGACTTTCGTGACTCTCTTGCCCCACCGGATATCTTCACCCAGCAGGGACGACACTGACAGACAGGCGTCATTGCCGCTCTCTTTTGCCCATACGCAGTCCGACATTACGCCGGCCACTGGATCTTCCTCGTCTCAATGCTGAGCTTCATGGGCGGCAACCTCATGGCCGCCCTGACCCCCGTGCACCTCACATACTGGGCCATGTCTTTCACGTCCCTGCTCGTCATCGCCGCGGGGCCCGATCTGTCGTACACCACCGGTCAGCTGATCGTGACCAACTCGGTTGGCGCCGAATTCCAGGGTGTGTCCACGTGTAAATACGCTTGCGAGGTCGGCGGCTGATGACAGGGATCGCGGGTGGATTGGTCATGATGGTCGTGTATTACTCGTACGCTTTCGAGACGTGTTGGAGGTAGGCGTATAGCTGATGGCAGGCAATCAATCGGGCTGGGCATGGCGGCTACGGTGGAGCGGTACGTGGCGGGCGGTGATCAGTTGAAAGGGTACCGGGCGGTGTTCTGGTTCGGGACTGGTCTGGCAGGATTGGCGGCGGTGATCACGGGGCTGTTTGTGCGGATCAGCAAGACGGCCCGCATGGAGCACTGAGCGTGCAGCATTTGGCTACGTTTGTTAAAGCAAAGGGGTGTCTCGAAACCACGCGAGGTCTAAGGGTTCGGAGCCGGGCCCTTTTGTGCGACTGCGAGACTGATATTGCGGAAGGACACGTGGTTCATATATACAGTATTAAGTGTGGGACCTGGTCTATGAGAGGGGCTCAGTGACTTCATCAGTTAGTTTTCCAACACCCCGACGCGACAGAGGAGCGGGTTGAGCTCACAAGTCTGGCATGAGTCGCAAGTGGCGCTTTTCGAAAGCGCCATTTGAGGATGAAGGCTCGATGCAGCAATAGCGAAGGAAAACCAGATGCATGCTGTGCAGTACCGCGTTCAACTGCTACGAATGTCCTAGGCGGATCTCTGACTCTGGCTTTTCAAAAGCACCAACGCGTCTGCTCCATCGACCTCATCGCTCATTTCGCATTCCCCGCGCTCATCTGACCTCACGGCGGGGTCTTTCATCTCTGGCAGAGCCTGGAAAGCGCGATGAGGCCGGCAGATTGCTTCTCAGAGAGTTTCCCTCTCTCTTCTGCGTACCCTCTCAACATGTCCACATCCCAGTCGGTGCGCACCGGGTTACTAGGAGGTAGGACTGACAATGTTCTCAAGCGCTCAAGAGCTCCCTGCAGGAAGAGTGAGGGCTTAGTTTCGTTCTGGATCCCGCTGGTTTGGATGACGTCTCGTAGATTGCGCAGAAGATCGTCCGGACTCATGCGGTCGCTCGGTCGGAGCTCCGTGGAAGGAACAGATGATGAGCCCGCATTCGTGTTGATGGCGGTGGGCTGGAAAGCACCAACAGCTGATAGGGCCAAATGCGATACCGACCCAGTAGTTTCATCTTCTCTCTCCTGTTGAGTAATCCTGCCTCTCCATCGGGGGAGCGATGGTCCCCTGCGGTTGATGCTTGGAGGAGCGAGTCCCGCCTTGGTTGATTTCGAAGGTTCGCCCATGGTGAAAAAAGGGGAGTGAAGACTTGACGCCATGCTTGTCCCGCCTCCCGCCGCCCTTTATAGGCGTGCGCACGGGACCCACGGGCGTTCCACCATTGTGTACTGGTCGTCGAGTTGAGACACTGTGGTGCGTTGAATGTGGAGGCGTCCTTTCAGTACCGCCCCACGCGCCTTCAGCTACGTCCTCTCTTGAGCCCCTGTCCGGTCTGCCCGAGTAGCAGTGCAAGTTAGAGAAAATCCCCTGAAGTGGCACAGGCACAACTGAACACTTTGCCCGTGCGTCCGGCTGGAAGCGCTTCTCAGTACAACCGCCATGACACCAGCAGGCATGGACGCAAGTGCATTTCTGACCTCTACAGTTTCCCTCAGAGTCCAAAACGAATCAATCCT
This sequence comes from Papiliotrema flavescens NRRL Y-50378, assembly GCA_000442785.1. NCBI lineage: Eukaryota > Fungi > Basidiomycota > Tremellomycetes > Tremellales > Rhynchogastremaceae > Papiliotrema > Papiliotrema flavescens. Next base: position 111,220 of record CAUG01000265.1, read on the forward strand.
GGCTTCTTCCATCCTAATGCTCCGAGCACCTCTTCCTCAGTCTGTTGAAGCTTCCCTTCTCGGCATCTGTAAGCGTCGCGGACTGATTTGCATAGTTCTTCACGATCCCAAGGTCCGATGCAGTCTGGCTCGTGTTGTCCGGTCCAAACCGGCTGCAATCTCTCACACGCTTCACTGCGCTCGTCACAGCGGGAACGTGGGGAAACCTTCTTGACTTGATGGCCTTCATCACGGTCTGAACATCTGAGATCTTCTCTGCTTCGTTGGCGCTCTGTGAGACGTCGATCGGACCCGTACAGCCCATCGGGGAGTCAGCGCGGAGTCGATCGATAGCAATGGAGAGCTCAGGGCTGAGCTCTCCCTCTTTCCTCACAGCGATTTTGAGAGTCTCAAGCCAAATGAGCGCTTGGTCCGGGAGGGTGCGGCTGGATTGGCTGAGTTGGCTCAAATGTTCAGCCGATGATCGAAGCTGGGGCAGGTTGCTGTGGGTCATTCCACATAACTCGATCACAGTCTGCACGAGCCGTATGTCTTGGGCCAGGGTCGGTCCGTCTGTGGCGGTCTCATCATCCTGAGCATCGCTCGCATAAGCGGAATCCTCGGGCATTGTACGAATTGTTGAATGTTCCGCTACCCGCAAAGATGGTGGGGGAATATGACAACTACCAGACATCCTGTGCAGCCTTATGTACACAGCCCGCGCTGGCTTCATGCAAGCACTCTCATTGGAATGACCCTTTGTGTTGACCCTATCTGCAGAGCGATCCTTTGTGCTGGAGGCTGACACGTGCCTGTATACGCCTTACTAGGGTTGTGGAGCCAGTAGGTCTCGTGGATATGACGCGTTACGACCAACACTTGAGGGTGCTGCAAGCAAAGGAGGTACATGTCGTTTGTGCAACAAAGCCCGGATCAGCCTCATGACTTTGCTATAAGCCCGAAGGCCGTACTGGTCAGATGGAAGTTCACTATAGCTCACAGCGGCGCTTGTTGCAACGCAACTTCCTCTGCGGTGCGAGGTCACAAGCTGCTCCGAGATCCGCCGAAACGCAATCGGAGTTGTGTCGAGTTGTGTCGGTGTAGAAAGTCAGGTTCGTGGAATTCGCAGGAAAAGACAACGAGAAGCATGAGGAGGGAGGAGCGCAGAGCGCAAAGAGCACGCTGCGCAACGTCTACCAAGCTTGATGATACTCGCCTAATGCTGGCACAGGGCTGCAGGACCGTGAAACGCAATGGATATTGGCACCTAGGTACGCACGTGAATCCGCCGGGATCACGCTGTGGACGACATAACCTCCAATGATAATCGCCCGATGTCATTGTCTTCGGTTACCGAAGCTGGGTTTTCGGCTCGCGGTCTCCATGTGACGCGATGTGACATATGTGGTATCTCCTGCATTGATGACCGCGAGTCCGGAAGCCCGAGTGTCAACTCGGCAGACCGAGTCACCCAGGTCATGCGCTCATTCAGCGCGACCGAGGTTCGGCCGTCCTCGATGGGCTACAATGCTCCATCACGGGAATAGACTGACCGCTTTTTCCGGCGTGGATCGAAGTTGATGCGAGAAGGAGTCAATCTGCCCTGGGTGCAACTCCTTTGATTGATGGCACGTCCGTGGGATGGAACACCAACCACGTTGTGACGTAAAAATCGGCTGAAAAATCCCCTGCGTGATGCCGACCTCCACTGAAGCCACCACCGGTCTGACCGGGACGACATCAAGACCAGCTGAAGGAACGTCCGAGGCGGCGTCTCGGACGTTTATTGTTGATGAGGTGATGGTACCTGTCTCATCACTATCAACGGTCTCGTGTTCGATGTGTGTGAAAATGGCCGGGTTTCAAGCAGTGGGATTGCATAGCCGCCGAGTGATGGAACGCGTTTACGATTCCCCCCGAGGCTATTATACCTCCCTCTCCTCCAGGAGGGGTATAAAGTCGTCAAGCTATGTAATCGTTTGTCTTCCCATCATCCAACTTCACACAATCGCTTCACAATGCTCTCTCACGCTGCTACCGTCGCTCTCTTCACCTCGATCGCCGCGCTGGCCTCACCGGTCACTCGCCAGGCCAGCTGCACCGCTTACACCATCATTGACACGCGCGGTACGACCGAGGCCCAGGGTCCCTCCGCTGGCTTCATCACGATGAACCAGAACATCCAGTCTCAGGTCCCCGGCGGATCCGTCTACAGCAGCGTGTACCCGGCCGACTGGTCCCAAGACTCGTCCGCCGCGACTGAGGACATCCTCAACCACATGGAGTCGACTCTCGCCGACGACCCCGCTCACTGCTTCATTCTTGAGGGTTATTCCCAGGGCGCCGCTGCGACCACGAACGCTCTGAACAAGCTCCCTTCCTCCGACCCGCGATTCGACGCCGTCAAGGGCGTCTTCCTCATTGGCAACCCCATGCACACTTCCGGCCTCGAGTGCAACGTCGACACCACCGGCGGCGACTCCACCAAGAACGTTGATGGCTTGTCTGTCGCCCTTGGTCGGATGCCTGCGGAGTGGGTGCCTAAGACCCTGGACGTTTGCAACTTCGTGAGTGACACCTTGGACCTCATAAACGCCACGCTTACGGTCAGGGCGACGGCGTCTGCGACACCACCAACGGTGACGGCATCAACGCTGCACACCTTGTCTACCCTTCGGACGCCAGCACCCAGAACCTAGGCACCGACTTTGTTGTTGCCCGTCTGCAGGGTACTGCTTGAGGACGGTCTATGTAGGACGGTGCTACGGCGGGCAACTCCTCGCTCGTCTAAAAGCCAAAAGCAATTTCACTCCTTGCGCCGGCTTGCTGTCACCAGTTGCATGCATGCCATGTTCGTCCGCGACCCGTCCATTTGACTATCATCACCAACAACTACCACTCAAATTCTCATGTATCAGGCCCCGATTCTCCTGGCCGCTCAGTCCTACGTAAAACGCCACGGGAGGGGCCCTATTTCTTGCTTGTAGCCTTGGTCTCACGCGAGCTCTCGCTACCAACGGAGCAAGCGAGCTCGATCACGAGACTGAAAGCTTCATCGACGACCGTTGCGTCGCCGTCTTGCGCTTCAAGGTGGTCCGCTTCGAGGTCTTCGAGCTCCTCCAAAACGTCCTTGCAGTTGACCAAGAATCGAGCTTCTTTGGACTTCACGATCGGCTCTACTCCGGCCAGACCCGCGCTCGACAAAGCTGCGCTGATAGTGTCGAGGTAGGTGGAGATGTCTTGACCCATGATCATGTCGCAGACTTGGAAGTGAAGCTTCATCGCTTGCGAGTAGGTCGACAACGATGACTGCACAACCAAGAGGCTCGATTGTATTTCAGAGGCCAGGTCGGCTTCTTTTATGTGATGCAAGGACCGCGTCATCTGGAAGGGTTGGGACTGATTTCGCGAGAGGACTTGAAGGTGGCTGTGAGCGTGATGTGTGCGGTGTCGAGGCGAGTGTAAAGCGCTGCAGAGAGGCTGCATGGGCTGCGACAACGAAAAGGCTGCTCCACCCATACAGAAGCTCCTCTGGGGCTCAAGCAAAAAGGAGCCTTCTCTGTGAACTTGCCCTTACTCACCACTCTCGCTGCAAGTACACTGCACTCAGGAGCTACAGCCGGTGCAGGGGCATGTCAAGCGGTGCCCGCAAAGCGCGTCATCCCGTGACAGAAGCCCTTCAGACTGAATGCGGGTTGAATGCGCATTCTGATCAACACAGCCTTAGCGATGTTACCGCGGGGATCTCGGGCTGCTTCGTACATATGTCATTCAAACACATCTGAAGACGAGATGGACAATCGACGCTACGATTTTCCTATGAACAGCCGCCTCCACACTCCGATTTTGCGTCAACGCTGATAGGTATCTGAGCCACATGATCACTCTGTGGAGTTGGACTCTACCGGCGCCCTCACATAGTGCTCCGTGGCGTTCGCGAATGCCCTGGAGTCATCAAGAAGCACCTTGAGTGCGTGCGTGAGCCTGGCAATGTCCTTGCTACTGATCTGCTCCTCCTCCCTGTAAAACTCCAGATGCTCCCTGGTGATCTTCCCCGCACTGAGCGCCTTTTCAGCCTCGTCACTCGCGCGAGCAGCCTCAGTTTGAGATTGATCAGCATAGCTGGCTACCTCCTTTGAGAGCTGCACCAGACAAGCCCTCATCTCGACTTCGAAGCTGTTGTGTTCATGCCCATCGGCGAGACCTGCAAGTCGGGCGTTGGTTCTGGTTTGAGGCTCGGTGCACTTTCCCGCTTTGAGGGACTCACAGCCCCAAGTGGATCTTGTGTACTTGAGCAAAAGCTGCGCAGAGGCCTGCACGCTCACGGTCACTTCTGAATCGTCGCGCTGCCGGTGCGGATTCCACCGTCGACTCTCAGTCATGGCGGGCTTGTCGTTGGAGGGAAGGTCGTGCTGCTCCAGGCTCATGACAAGGTGGTCTGCAGCGTGCGAGGATTGAGACTGTAGATACAGGGAACGTGATGCTTTCGCAAATGAGCTGGCACATAAGCACTCGCCCTATAAGTTAGCCAGAAGGGATTCCCTCCCTTGCGAAAGACCACGCTTGTCATCTTTTGGTGAGACGCAAGAAAAGAGGTTACTCCACTGCCATGCGACTGGCATACCGATCAGAAGGCGGATACATCAAACGTGTTTGTTTAAGCCACGATCTGCTCCGTGGGTGTCACGGAGCAGCCATCCCGGCTCACACAAGGGATGCCATGCCGCCTGCCGATGTGATGCGGCTGAGTAGGCTGCTTCAGCGCTCTACGGGTCTTTGCTTGTTTCCATATGCCCGTTCAACGCGCTCCCCACGCAGTGCCACGTTAAGCAGGACGTTGGGTGGTCGTTGGGTGGTACCTCCGCTAAGACATGGCGTTGGAGTTGTGCCGATTGAGACACCTGCTGGCGAGTTCACGCCAACAACAGCTGGCTAGTAGTACCTGTACATATAGAATCAAGTACACTGTCTTTGCGCGGACGCTTGTGCACGGACGGGGTCAAATATACATCTCGCAATGTGCCCTGATCGGACAAGTATGAAGTATAAGATGCAGGGCTCTGTCCACAATGGTGACTCAAGGGTTTCGGCTTCTACGAACATCCAAGCCTGGCCAAGATCTTGCTGAGTCGGCTCGACCCGGTAGCTTCGTCTGCTTGCACGTGCGGGGCTACCCCTTGTGCCTCAGTAACTTCGCTGGTTACTGCACCGACCGGGACCTCTGTATTAGCCGCGCCGCGCTGCGCTGAAAGTGTCTGACCACCCATGTGGAAGAGGCCAGCAGATGACTCGGGTGACTGATCTGTGAGTCCATTGACATGCGACTGCTGAGTCTGGTAATCGTAATAGTGCAGAAACACTTCAATCGCCGCTACGACGTCGCGCTTGCCTTGAGTTTCAGATTTCTTCTTCAAGCTGCGCATGCATCGTCTGGAGGGCCGCGAGTACTCGCCCATCGAAGTAGGTGTACCCATGTGGTTCATCATGTCACTCAGGACAAAACGATTCGTCAACGTGGCCTCGAAGTACCATGTGGCTTGCTGTTGCTCTGAAGTGGACTCATTGGCAACGCCCCGCAAGTATTCAGTGATTGTTCGAACGCTGCGTTCGAGCTCGGATACTTCAAGTGATGGACGAGACGAGCACGACACTGAATTCGGACGGGAAGCCATGGTCACAAGACATACAAGTTGTGTTGAGGGATCACTGGAAACCGGGGGAGAGGGTTCGCGCAGCTACTCGCATGATAGGCCCGAGCTAGAGACGAATCCTTTGTTGTGGGTTTCCTAAGCTGACTGCTGTCGTGCGATGACGTGCTACCAAGGAGACGAGCCACAGGCAGGACAGAAAGTCCTTGCTCCACGACCACAGCTCCACGCCTGTGACCTTCCTAGAATGCCTAGACTGTGCTGGCGTCCCAGAATGGGCGCAGCGGGCCTGAAGCATGGGCTCTCCGCTGCCATGCCTAGCCACCATCCCAGTGATCCTTTGTAGCGCACTCCAAGTGGGCTTCTAGCGCCTTTCCTGGCCCGCCACATTGACAGTGTAGCTGCACGCGTCTGACGTCCACAGTGCACGCGTCTCTGGTGGAGTTGAACCAGGCGCCAGTGAAAGGAGACCTTTGCCCACTATGTCAACCTGGGCAGAAAAGCTCACTCTCGGAGCACTCCCGTCTGTGACCTTTTATGGAACGTGTCAAGTCAATCACGGGTCCAGACTCGCGATGCCACAAAATGATGTGGTTCGGAGCGTCTGTTATAGTTTGCGCCACGGGCATACGACTCGACCTGTCTCGAAGATGCTGCGGAGAGGGTCTCTCTAGACGAGCTGAGTGACTTTCTGAGTCAAGCCACCGACGGTATGAACCTTGCGAGCGAGCCAGAGCAGGTGCAATTAGACAACCCTTTCCTCTCCGCGACTGCATTCTCTTCTGGGGAAGACGCGTAGACAACCAGGCCCGGTCGTGTTCGAGGCGTGTATCACGTGCGCGGGCAGTCTTGGACCGGTCACAGTCCAGACAGCTGGACCTGATACAGTCCATCAGGCTGATCCTAGCGGACTACATCAAAGTGAACTGCAAACACCGAGCGTATCGTCCGCGCATGCATGGTGACAAGTGAGTGGGACAAAGGTCATCATAGTGAGCCCAAGCCAGACTGTTTCTTCTCAGTGTCGATATGAATGAGCGGGCTCCTTCAGTGCATATTCCCTGTCGCAAGGAAAACCTTTCCGGGATACCCGTAAACGCTCAATTCCTGGCAGCATCAGATCTCGTCCATAATGCGCTCGATCGCTTCTTCGAGATCGGCATCGGTTTCGTCCCAAATCAGGTGTTGCAGGCATCCTTGTCTCTTTTCGCGATGTTCGGGAGCCATCCGTCGTCCTTCACTCAGAACCTCCAGGCCCACGAAGGTGCTGTATTGAACATCAGAGCAGCCCGAGCCTAGACGCCATCTATCCTTGATCCTCTTGTAGATTGTGGTTGCCGCATCACGAGTCTCGTTCGAGGTTATTGTGGTCATCTTGGTAAACGTTGTGGTGGGTGAAGCGGGGGTTGTGGCACCGAATAGAGGCCGATGAGCAAGAGAATCGAAGGATGTAGTCCGATGATGGATCGCCTGACGCAAAGCTTCGATGTCTTGGTGGTAGAGCCGTTGACGTTGCTGACCGGAGAGACACCCGGGTCACCTTTCATCGGAGCCAGGAGAGAGCGGTTGTAGCACTAGTGAATAGCCGCAGTTGAACGGAGGTACGTCGCTCAAGTTCCGCGCAAGACTCTGCCTGGCGAGCGACGTGAGATCCGCAGCGCAGTGAGGCCGGATGTTAAGCCGCTCTGGGCCCGCTCCAGGGCCGCAACACATTCATCGCCTTACAATCGGATGTGTGGTGGCGATTTACCTGGCATAAACGGCTTCGTATGACTGCACCTACCATTCCGTAGACTAAGGCTCTACGATTTAGGCACCGGCGTCCGGGGCGCCAGACGATTAGGGTGTAGACCGGCCGCCATGATGTGCAATATGACAGGCGAGGCTGTTTCTCCTCGGCTCCGGCAGTCCGCAAACCGCCGGTTGAGTTCGAACAGCATATGCATTCGGCATGTTCCTCGACAGCGAGCAGGTCAGATCACCCAGTGACGGTGACGTGCAAGCAGAGTGCAGACACCGCACCACTCGCCAAGCCAACTTGAGTTTGAGTGTGGTCGGTCCGCCTTATCCCTGCGGCTCGGCGGCCGTGGAGCAATCCATCTGTACTATGGTGACAGTCGTCCCGCGCTGGCGAGGATACCGTTGCAGGCAACGCATGGCAATATGCCATCCTGAAAACCAACGCCGAAGAGCTCATGTTGCATGCGCCTGGAAGAACGTTTCAGCAGCTGGTCAAGGATTCTGAGCGGTGTCGGGAAGACAGCCGGGAACCCTGCACAAGGCTAAGGAGTGCTTCCGACTGCCAGTCCAGCAACGACACGATATACAATAGACATCGCATTACTCGATGAAATTTGTGTTTCATGATATGCACCTCGTCTCTACTCGAATCACACTCAGTGCATCAATCTCCGGACCAAGCCTGTACACGCTCGACCTCAGACCACCTTGACCTGGCTCTGCCAAGAACTCTCAGACTCGGAAGATAATTCTGTCTACTGCCATGATCACAGCAGACCCAGGGTTCGAGCCCTGAAGTTCCCAAAGAGCTTTGTGCCTGTGGACAGATGAGCCTGTACCATTGATGCCCTCGGACAGCTGGTAAAGTCTTGTCCTTGCATCCCGTTGGTTCATTCCCCTCTCGTCTGTGTCCGTGTTGGCATCACTCCACCGGTCTTTAACGTACTCGTAGATGGTCTTGGCGTCCTGTTTGTCCTGGAATGACACCTCCGAACCCATGCTGTTGCGGGCAGTGATGCTGGGAGTGACCTGTGTATGCAAATGACCAGAGTCTGATGGGCCGACTTGTCCGTACTATGAATACCGCAGCTGGTTACATCACCTCAAGCGGCAGTGGGCACGATAAATTGCCCTCCCTTTGTGGGACAAGTAATCAAAGGGTTCGGGGTGGACGGCACATTTACGCAGCTGTCATTGACCGGTGTGGAGCCGCGTCAGTCATGATGTTGCAAGAAAGGAAATGAGCGATGGACTTGGAGCCACGAACCCCCAGCATAGAGCGAGGCGTGGGATGTGGGAACACCATTGATGTCCCCGACTTGAATCCACAGATCATCATTTGCACTGAGGGAGCGCGGGGAGGGTCTCATGTGGAGCGCGACATGGATTTCCGGCGCAGCATATCGCACAGCGACGTACGCATTTGAGCACGGACACGACCCGCTCCTCTGCGCGAGCTGGAGCATGTGCCGCAGATATACACAAGGGCCAGCCCGATATGCCGACCTCATCATTCACAGGTGGCTCACCGAGGACTCAAAGGAGAGTCGATGCACTCCATGCAGCTCCGCGCAATGCAAGTAGGTCAGGTCTCCCCTGGTTCATGTTACAATACACCACGTCACACCATCGATCACTACCACAATGCTCACCAACCGCTCCAGAATCCACTGACTTGCTTGCAGACAGTGCTCACAAGTGCGCGGCAGTATGGCGTTCCAAACGATACCCATTTGATCAGTTGCGCAGAAGACTGTACAAACAATGGAGATATACCGATACGGCCATGCGAATGGCAGCGCCACGCAGGCGGAACACACATTCAGGGATCACGCCCAACATGCACGATTTCATGTGAACAGCAATGCCTACGCACAGGTGTGTCTCTAGTGTGATGTGAGATACCTGAAGCCAAGGACCTCCCGTCCGATTTGCCGCCACTGCTGGGATTCTGGCAGAAGATCGTGACACCATATCTCTCACAACCCCGACATGGACCATAGGCCGAGACCAGTAAGTCTCATAGGAGGCGGATGCCCAGACCATGCGATCGATCTCTGTTGCCTTCGGTGGTCGCTGGCACCGCCTTCTCTGCCCTCCAGTATTCACTCATCCTGCCAAAACGCCTCGGACGCGTCGATCTCCTGTGGCGTCTTCCGACGCGCGAAGACGTGGAAGTGCGAGAATCCGGGTACAGATTGGAGTCGCGGCGGGTTGACGAACTGTTGTCAGCGCTGCTCCGGTATATCGAGAGGCAGGAACAAGCGAGTAGATGACGCTGCCGAGTCCGTTCAATGACGCAGACATCCCCTACACTCGTTTTTGGCTCTATAACGCCTGGAGCTTTCGGCAGCTTGGCGATCCCCAGCAGCGCACCCTACATCGCCATCACCATCGACCGGATCCTCCGAACCATGCCGAGGTCCTCACCGCAACGTGCCTGAACAAAGCCCAGACTTGGACTCACCCACAAACACTCCCACCCACGCTCATCCCACAGCCCCCGCACCATCTTATCAATCTCCTGGCCCCCCTTCGCCATATACCCCACCCCGGCCCACCTGCGCGCCTCGGGCCCCGAGTACGCAATGTCCGCGGCGTACCAGTCTTTCTCGCGTATGCGCCCAATGTACTTCTGCCGGCCGACCATATCCTGCGTGAACACTATCTCGGGCGCGAGCGGCGAGAGCGCCGCGGCCTTTCCGTTGGACGTGGGAGGCGGGGACGGGGCATTGGGGTCGACGGGCTCGGCGGGCTCGGCGGGCGGGGAAGGTAATCCGGCTGAAGAGGGGGGCGATGGGATCCGGAAGGACCGGAGGGGCGTGATCCCCGTGAAGCCCCCGAGACCCTCTTGCTCGATACGCGCCCAGGCTGCGGGGTCGTAATCTACCAGCTCGGGGTGGGCGATTGGGACCTGAGGTCAGTCTCGGCATGGGGTACATCAACGGCAGACTCGATGAGGCGGAGATACAAGCCGTACGGGGGTGCGGGACAGCAGAGAGGAAGAGAGAACGTGACTCACCCTGGACCAGACACAGTGGTGCGAGACCCCGTACGGCACATTATACGGCCAATCGTTATACAGCACCGCGTACTTGTCCGTGTCCAGCCCCTGCTCGGCGTCATAGCGGAGGTACACCGGCGATTCGTCGTCTCCCTCGCCCTCCTCTTCATTCTCGCCTTCTTCATCTTTGCCCTCGTGCGCGCCAGGCTCCGCTGCTGGGTCCTTCTCCACACCCCCACCGCGCGGCGACGCGCTCCCCGAGCCGGTGCCAGGCGAGCTCGACCCAGATGCCTCGGCCGACGCGCCCGATCCGGCAATACCAGCCTGATCCGCAGACGCCTTCCCCTTGGCCTTGCGAAGCTTCCCATTGACCAACTTCAGACTCGCCAGCGAGACGAAGCCCGCCGAGCTGGGCGTAGCCGCCCCACTTGCGCTCCCTGCGCCCCGTCCCGCAGGTCCACCGCCGGGCGTCGCGACTGTGCTGAGGGCGTCGAGAACGCGGCCTGGAGCGGGGACTGTGGACGGCGCGAGTCCCGGCGGGAGGGACGCGGGCTCGGCGGTGCCAGGTTGAGCGAGCGTGCCGATTTCACTGGCGGACGATCCTGGTTGTGGTGAGGGGGACGTCCATGGGAGACGAGCTGTTCTTAGGTAGTTCTCTGCTGTGAGCTCAAGTCCTCCCTCCATGCCATGCTAGATTGCATGGCAGTGGTGTCAAGCCCAGACGCCCAACTCACCCGTCGAGCCGTATTGCACCTTCATGCCCACCATCCACTCGTCGTATCGCGACTGCATCGGCTTGTTGCGCATCAGCGCCTCGAGGTCGCCCCGCTCTGCCGTTAGCAAGGGTTCCTCGGCCTTCTTCTGCCCAAGCTCAGGCCGCGATCGTCCGGCACGCGCCCTGCAGCATCGTCCTGACGGACTCATCGGCGCCTTCGCGCCGGCGAACGTGCTCGTGCCCATGCTCTCGCCCCCACCCGCACCCCCAAGTCCCCGCCCGACGAGCCCTCACCGAACCAGCAGCGCGATCCTGCCCACACAAACCCCCACCCTCCTCTCCCTCCCCAAGCACGCCTCTAGAGCGCCCTCCCATACGAGCATCGGAGAGCCCAATGACCCCCACCGGTCATACCATCAACTCACGTATAATGTCCTTGAGCTCCCCCCACGTGAACATGCGCGGGAACGCATCCAACTCGCGCTGCGTCGGCAGGCCCTTGACCTCTGCCGGGGGCGGATGGCACGCCGGGCCGGCGTAGCGCTTATCGTCGAGGTACACCACTTGCTCGAACATGACGCTGAGTCAGACTCGCGGCTTCTATGCAGCAGTGAGGCGGATGATGGTCAAGTCGAATGCAGAGAAGCCCGATCTCATATGCTGTCGACGTGTACGCGGCCTCTGCCAAGGAACAAGGGAGGGCGCGAGGGATCTGGGGTTGTTATCTTTTGAATAAATCGCATCGATGAGATTCAATGACGCCATGATCGATCGCAAACAAAGGCAAGGCACGTCGCTTCGGCTCGGCCTGGGGGCAGTCGCATCCATCCATGCATGCATACACGTCGAATCGACGCGATCATCCTCCTCGATCGGCATATGCACCCTCTATGCATGATGTACCCTTGTGCAACGAATAAAGCAGGAGAGGCCACGAAGAAAGGAACACAGCAATCATGCGTATCATTCAAACTATGGGGTATGTACGCACTCGACACGCCGCAAATCAACAATCGCACACACGTGCGATCTATCAATCGATCTCCCTTGACCACTCCTCAAACGAAACATTAGAGTTCTAATACTACACCGAGGACGATCACGCCGTCCCCAAACTACCCGACCGCCCTTGCAACGTCGGGCGCCAGCGAGCGCTGCGCAACTACTGCCCCGCCCGCTTCCCCCGCTCCATCTCCTCCACAATAGCCTTCCTGCCCGCCTCGCTAAGCGCCGGCCGTCCATCCTCGTAATCCACCTCGAAGAACCTCGGGGTGTACCTGCAGTCAGCCCCGCACCCCGTACGTGTCGCCGTGTCCCGCTCACTCTTCGTTGTTCGCTTTCCGTTGAGCAGCCATATCCCGCTGCCGCTGCTCAATCACCTGCTTCTGCTTGGTCGCCTCGCCCCAGTTCTTCGAGACTAAGTTCTGCGTGACCGGGTCCCACAGTTTCCTCGACTCCTGCGTGTCCTGCTCCTCCAGCCCGCGCACCGACTTGGGGATCAACGCCAGCTGGTCCAGGTCCAACAGCACGCGCCATTCCTGCCATCAGCACCCGCACTGCCGGTTCACCTTGGCTCGACCACACGCACCTTCTCGCCCTTGAGCTTGTACTTGATCTGCTTCATCCAGCACCCCTCAATGTTCGCGACAACCTTGTCCGCGGGCACTTGCTTCGGCCGCGTCCAGCCCTCTTGCTCCTCGTCGCCGGGCGTGTACCGGTATATAACTCCGTCGAGCAGGAAGCGAGGCTTGCCCAGCCACGACTGAGGTCAGCGCGCTCACCCTGTGTTCTGACTGTGAGCCCACCTCGTCCTTGTAGTCGATCAAAGCACGCAGCTTCGTTGCGCCCTCGGCACCACCCCGACACGTGATCGAGATCTGGTCGCTTATCGTGCCGTAGTACGCGCCCTTCAAGATGCCGTTCACCTGCGCGGACGGGTGCGTGATTTGGTACTCCTGCCATCAGCGTATTCCCTTGTGCCCGGGTTCAGCTCACCTCGCCCTTGCCCGGGCCGTCCCTCGCTATCCGTATGAAGATCCCTTTGTTACTTGGCCCCGGGCCAACCTTTACAGCTGCAATCAGCGCCGTCACGAACTGCATCGACGCGGCACGACGCACACATGCCCGACACCTTGGCCGTGATCTGGTCCACGCCTACCGCCTCAATCCCCTTCTCCGGGCAGCCATAATACGCCGCCGAGATGGGAGGGTGATGCGAGACCTGCTCGCACTGCTGTCAGCGGACCATCCTGGCGTATTTCTCGCGACATTTTCGCCAACGCACCAAGAACACCACTGAGACCTTCTCCGAGTCCACCACCCCCGCATCGGGGTCGCTCTCAATCTCCTCACCCGGGCCCGGAATCGCGCGGTTGACTGTACCGGGCAAAGTCTCCGTCGACTTGTTCTTCGTCCTGAACGACGACGACCCCGCCTGCTTCTTCGACGTTGTAGACTGGACCGACCTGAGCGAACTTGTCTCGCTCGGAGTCTTGCCTCCATCCTGCGCCCGCAGAACTGGCGTCGTCCATCCACTACCGCCCTGTCCACCATACGCCGGCTCGCCCGCTAGCGGCACGTGCACGTGTGTCCGCACGATGGGCTCCTTCGTCTGTTTGTCGATGAGCAGCGGCGGGAGACGCCATGAACACCGGAAGTGTTCGCCTGCCGTGAGCTGCGATGCCAGGTGGGAGCGGTGAAGCTCACCTAGAGCCGAGTTGTACGGCTTGCCGAGACGCGCGCGCACGAACTTGAGCTCTTTGCTGAATGAGAATCGCAGGACCGCGAGGAATCGCTCCAGCTCGTCGTCCGAGTCGCCGATGCTACCGTCAGCTTGGCGAAATACGAGACATGCAAGCTCACGCCGCGAAAATATCGGCCCGGTCGGCGTACTGCCAGTACTCGAGGTTCGGGATCGGCTCCAGCAGCGAGGCCGGGAGGGATAGACGCCTGCGATGAGCCACAACGTTGGACGACAGCCGCATAAGCTCACAAATTGGCAACGTCCTTGACACCGACGAGCCTGGCGTGAGTGGTTGTATTTAGGAGTGGACAGACGGTGCTCACTTGCGAAGAAGACCCAGCAATACCTTCATCTTGGACTCTTCTCCGCCATTGCCTATTTCGGGCAGAGTCGCCGGCGCCCCTGTTTCATCTACGAAAGGTTGCGAGGCTGTGGAGTGAGGCAGGGAGTATCACAGGTGAGGTAGAGATGTGGTGACCATTGCGGGAGGAAGTCGAAGGGTTGAAGACGTCGATGTGTCGTCGGTTTACGCGGTAGGAAGGGCGAGAGGGGTCGAACGTGGGTGCGAGTTGGCACGTATGGGGAGGGATACGATAGGGTTGGAACATGGGAATGAATGCGATCAGCTATGCTGCAAGGATCGCCTCGAACGAGAACCTCGGTGGACATAATGCGGTGGTCCGTGCAAAGCGGAAGGAGGGGGGATGGGGTGATAAGGACGAGAGCAGCAGCAGGTAGGGGCAGGAGGGAAGGGCCAAAATAGCTCCAGCGAGTGCGATATCCGTCGTTACAGCGCATCGAGCTGCAGCGGCACGGTCGTGATGACCTCTCGACTGCTGTCCCTCAAGCGCGCGACGCAAAGGCGTTCCCCTCGCCGTATCGAGCTCGATCACCCCGCCCCATCTTTCCCCGTCCACAGCGAGCAAGGCGCCCTTCCCACCGACTCCTCGCCGACGACCCTCAGAACACAGCACTCACCAACATCGTCGTCTGTAGGCACGTCCGGCACCTTGTCGACCTCGTTGTTGCTCTTGCCCATGATGGTGTGTACAGCGTATGCAAGATGATGGTTGTGGATGTGTTTGTGCGTGCTCGCTCTAGCTTGTCGCTGCAAGCGATATCGGTTGGGATTCACTGGTCCAGACCCGTCCTGGGTGGGTCGATCCCCGTGACGTAACAAAGGGCGGGCGGGACTCACCCAAGTCTGGGGAAGGTCTAATGCGGCATTACGAATTGGTATTGTAATAGCATTAGAAGGCTATTACGAGCCACGGGATTCTGGCGTGTGGCACCTTTGCCACCCGGCCATCGCCGACTTGCCGAGGTTTAGCCGCAAAATCAGTGCATTGTCGAGATATTTGTGCAGCCGGCAACAACATCACTCACTACACGCAAGTTCATCAGCTCGTCACGGCGCTTGGTCGGCTCGAGATCGACATTTCAGCGCGTGCTCGACTCGATTTAGGTCGTCAACATGTCACGAGGCGGCTTCGGAGGTCGAGGGGGCCGTGGAGGCCGTGGAGGCGGAGGCGCCCAATTCGTCGTACCCTCCCATTCCGACATGACGAAGCAGCAATGGCAGGACGCGCTGCGCGAGGCGCCCAAGCACGCGGGGATGCTGTTTCCGGTACGTGATCACACCGTCTCCGCATGGCTGTACCTTCATCCAGCGCATGCTCGGCAAGTTGCATAGCTCGCCCGCTAACAGCAGCCCCTCGACCCCCGCTCGCTCGCGACGATATCGTGCCCCGACTCCCTTGAAGATAACCTCCTGGCGCTCTCGCACGAGCTCACGCGGCACCTGCATCACGGCAGCGCGGACCTGGGCGACGCTGCGGCGAGCACGCCTTGGCGCCTCACGGGCGAGCGCAAGGTCGTCGGCATAGGTGGGTTGTCTTCTCTTGGCTGGGAGGTGAACAGAGCTCATTGCAGAAATCGAGACGTGGTCGGGCTCGACGTTGAACCAGGCCGCAGGAGGCGGATCAAGCAGGCTAGACCCCGAGGCGATGTTCCTCAAGAAGGCGTACTTCCCGCCGAGCCTCTGGGATAAAGTGTTTGAGGGGAAGATGGACGATGCGGGGGCGAAGCGGAAACGCGAGGAAAAGGCTAGTGAGTATCAGACCATGACGACTGGGACGTCCGACGGGACACGGATCCGTGGCGGAGACGGTCGCTCACGTCCAGGAGCGAGACGGAAGAAGAGGCTGGAAGAGGCTGGGGGTGACGATGACATTGAGGCGTCAGATGACGACGTGAGTCTCCCGGTACCATATGGACTGAAGGGCTGATTCCCAAGGCCAAGTCGCAGCATGGCTCGGGGTCTGAACTCGGCGATGGGGATTTCGATACAGAGGACGAGGCGGAAGATCATCAGGACTACGATGCGAATTACTTTGATAATGGTGAAGGAGATGACGACGACGATGGGGCAGGCGGGGAAGACGGCGGTGAGTTTGTCGCTGCGCTCATTCTGCTCCTTCGACGTTCTCTGCCCAGCCGATTCTGCGGTGGCCACCATTGGAGAGCTCGAGCGGGGACAAGCCTGTGCAAGGGTCGCTGATGAGCAGATGGCGATGGCGGCGCATGGGATTAGGCGCGCAAACCAGAGGCCGGCAGGCAAATTTACAGCTCGATACAGCTCTACACAGCTCTACACGACACTTCACGACTTGGACGTCTCGTTCGCTGGTCACACCATCGCGTGCGACCACGGGGGGACAGAATGCAAATCATGCTCTTTGGCAGATCGATATGGGCCGAAGCGTCCGCCGAGCATCGCTTCTCGGATGCACAATAGGCTTTCGAGATGCTAGGATGCAGGCGCAAGACGCACAATCGTTCCAAGTCGAATCGCCGAGCGGGGTGAACCCCCGAGTCCGAGGCATGCTAGGCTCCTACTCACACAGATGGACTGTGTGCGTTGTTATCACAAGCAAATGTACATACGGGCTATTTTCAGCGGCGCTGAGCTTGCCGACACTCATCCTTCTGTTACGTATCACTTGAGCGACACTGACACTGAGTGTCAAGACATGCGAGCCGTGCCAATTCGGCTGGCCTTGTAGCCACGTTCCATCATGGACAAGCCCTCATGGGAGCACAGCCCAGCAAGCTTTGTCTTGGTGGTGTTGGGTGTTGGCGGTGACGTCAACCCCTTTGAGAGAGCTGGACAAGCGCCTTGGCACACCCACATGTCCCCATGAGGTCCCAGGACCATTAATCTGCCTTTGACATGGCATTCCTGGCGTGAGGCGTTGGGCTAGTCTCCTCTCAGCTGCTGGCACAATGTGCTCTTGGAGCTCAAAGGACTGCAAAAGAGGGCACTTTGTGGGCCAAGACCATAGTGGTCCTTAGTTGCTACACCGCATTTTCACTCCACATGGGGGCTCTGCCACCTTTGCCATTGCAGAAATGATGTCATTGTTGCAGTGGACTAGTGCTTTCTAGCATGCAACATCCTTTATATACCAAGCAGCGAGCTTCCCTTGACAATGTATTTTCAACATCTGGCAGTGGGGTACTCTCCTTTCAACCTCATGCATGACGTGCTCCTGCAATTCAAAGGACTGCAAAAGAGGGCATTTTCTAGGCCAGGAGCATTGTGACCCTCTGACATACATATATGAAGGACAACAGCACTGGCTCCGTGAAGGAATCTCCCATCACCGTCACCATCGCTCAACGGGTCCCCACCACACTCCAACACACACTTTGGCCACATCCAACTTTGACACAACACAATGTCCACTACCTTCACCCTCAACGACGAGCTCAAGAGCAGTCTTGAGACTGTGCACACCAAGTTCAGCACCTGGCGTTCCAGTGGGGACAACTCTGATCTCTACAATGCGCCTGAGACGAGCATGTCGGAGGCAGACCTCAGTGCATTGGTGTCCTACGCAAGGAACGGAGACTCCCAGGGGATCAGCACCTACCTTGCTGGGCTGACAAGTGACAGATTTGCAGATATCAAAAAGCACATACTGGCCGCACATCGCAATTCTGAGCTGAGCCCTGCAGAAGATGCTGCATTCCGCACTGTCTTGAACTCTGGTCTTCAACGCGATCCCCACGCAGTTGTCAGAAGCGTGGTGTAGCCTATCC